>JAYJMB010070399.1:0-24161 GCA_036873735.1 Pouteria campechiana
AAATAAAATAAAAAATGGGGGCGTTCTAGAAGCTCTTTCTCGTGCCAGCATGCTTATACTTTAATAAAGCCACCGTAAAATGCGGCTGCCTGATCCAATCCGACGATATGGTGGGCCCAAACATGATGTGCCAATGTTTCTCGTACAACATGAAACGTGCAGCTCTGCCAACGTAGAAAAGCACCAATCCCTGATATTTAATTCCTGGATATTTTTTTTTCTATTCACGTTGCTGTCGAACTAATGAATAGAGTGAGTATTCCTTCCTATCTCTCTTTTCAATCATCATTTTTACTTTTTAATTATTATTTTTACTTTTAAATTATTTATTTTTATATTTTCTACTTTTTAATTATTTTTTAATTTTAATGTTATTCGCTGTATAATTGACGTTCATTCCCGTAAATTTTTTATTATTATTATTTTCATTTGCTTTTCCATAGCCAGACAACTTCTAAAAGATATTACAAAGGAAGCTATACAAATAATGATGATGCGATGGCATTAGCCCAGAGGTTGTCTCCTTATAATCATTGATCCAAATTGTTATTTATAATTAATGGCGACGATTGACTTTGATATTTATAATTAATGGCCACGGCAGAATGTTGCATTGTCTGGTCCAATGTGTAGGCTGTGATTGGAAGGGTTGCTAATAAAGTAACCAGGGCATCAAGCAGTCAATCCTGACCACATGGCAAGCGGCGACTCCCATCAACGGCTTGGATCGTTGAGCTGTTTCCTCGCCGAGGAAGACAAACCCCATCCCATTGGTGGGCGGTATTTCTTCCCTTGTACCGCAAGCATGCCAAAAAGGCTTCTAGAAGCCCCATTGCCGCTACCACGCCCGCTGAGTTTCAGGCACATTGGATTGCGCTTACCCCACCTTAGCTTATCCTTCTAGAAAAAAAAAATGGTTTTTCCCGGCTACCCACACACTTTATCCAATACACGTGCCAATGATCCGACCGTTGAAATGGTGGTCCATATAATATATGGATTGATTGAAAATAGCTTCTTCGAATAGTATGATGTAGCCTCTGATCGTGACCAAGTATTTATGGGTTGGTGATAGAATAGAATGCGAGAAGATTTGAACGGTGGGGATGAGAAGAACGCCGGCATAACTGGTGTAGTACTTGCGTTCTTCTAGAAGGCAAGCAGGGCATGTGAGTGAGCGCGGGGGAAGCAACAGCAGCTGGCCACGCCAGACGGAGGGGACACCCCCGAAAATGACTCACTACTCACCTTCCGCTTCACCTCTGAGTAGCTCGCGCCTCATTTCAGCTTGGCTCCAACCCAAAAACAGAGAGGAAAACAAAACTTCCATTACCCAATCTATTTACTTTTTAATTTATTTAACAGTCTGAGTAGTAATTTACCAACATTACCACTTCATGTCTATTAACCAAGCTTCAATTTCCAGCTTTAATGTTAGGAGATATATGGAGAACAAAGATAATATAACCATTAATAATTAGTAGTAGTAAAACAAATTTAATGCTTTTATGCAAATGATACATGAAATTGCAAGGCGAGAACTTTAATTCAAGCATAGACATCAAGTGTACTACTAGCCAAAATGTTATATTTACATCTTTCATCCACACATTCATTGTGTAGTACTTGCACTCCGGCGAATCAACTAACGCCTTACGCCGGAGTGCAAGTCGATCGAACACAGACTGGGCCTAGCCGAGCCGAGACAGTGGACAGGAAAATGTTTCTCGAAGCTCGATGCTAATTCCACTTCCACGTCAGAACCGAAGCATACCTGTCCTTGGGTTGTGGGCCGCTTTTTGACAAACACGGTATTCCAGCCAACTCGACCTATGAAATCCCCAGAATACCCCCGACCAAAAACCCTATATCTCCAAACTACCCCTGCCCGCCATATAAAAGCTACGTTCCCTCCCATTTCAGAAATCGCTTTTCTTCTCTCATCTTTTTCAACAGCACTCGGCTCTTCTTCAATTCAATGTACGCGACTCTTCGCCTTCCCTCCACCTTCCAATCCTTCAGATCCGACCGTCGGTTCTCATCGGGGCCCACCAATCGCAGGATTATGGCCGTTGCCGCGACCTTCGACTGCAGAAAACCGACCAACCTCTACGAGATCCTCCGCATCGACGAGACCGCGTCGCCTATCGAGATCAAGACCGCCTATCGGAGCCTCGCCAAGCGATTCCATCCCGATGTGGGATCGGACGGCAGGGATTTCATCGAGATCCACCATGCCTATGAGACCCTGTCTGATCCGACGGCCAGGGCGCTCTACGATCTCTCCATCCGACGCCGACGGTTCAGATTGCGGCCGGGTTATCGGGTGCCGATGAAGAGGTGGGAGACGGATCAGTGCTGGTAGGAAGTCGTTTTGATTCCGAACTCTTTCTCGCCTGAGATTCCGTCACTTTTGAAAAATCCGCCGCCGGATCGGCGGAGGGGGCGCTTTTTTCGTGTAATTTCTGGAATTCATGGTGACTCCGTTGTAATTTTTCCTGACCCCGCCGGGGCAGGATGAGTAAATACCTTCCTCTGTTTCAGGAGCAATCGCTTGATCTTTTTGGATGCCCGATTGAGAGGCGTTTCCTCCATCCAAGCCGTTCATTTTGAAGCATACGAAATCCCAACCGTCCTTTTTTTGGATCTAGACCGTTGGATTGGATGGCTTGGATCGAGGCGCAAACATTCCTAGCAGAAATGCGCTGTCGTGCGAAGCATTGTCTTTTTATTTTGGGATTGGCGTTTGGACGTGGTTGGTGTCCGTCGAAATCGCCAGTGAATTGATTTGTTTTTATTGAAACTTTGTTGTGTCTTTGGATGGTTGCGAAGCGTCATTTCCGCTCGGTTTTTTATTTTTTATTTCAAAAAAAAAAAATCTGCATTTTGATCTTTGTCTGTTTGGGCGAGTGGGGCCCACGAATCGCTGATCCGAACCGTTGGTATGCGGGGGGGCCATGGCAACCACCCAAGAATCTCTCAAAAAATCTGAGCTTTTTAACGCGTATCAATTCATTGCACGGCGACAATCCGTCACACGTGCGCAGCATCACTGGTGGGTCCCATAATTTGGACGATCCGTGAGTGACGGATGGGGGGCCACATGCGAAATCTCGTGCGCTGCAAGAGTATGGAAGATTTTATGCGCGGTTTTTGTTAGATATGCGGGAGGGGGAAAGGACGTCCAGTATTAGTTTCCGCGGCCGAGGTTTTGCTGTTTTGAGGGAATTTTGCTGAGAGTGGCAAAGGACATGAGGCTGGCTGCAAGGAAATTAAAAAAAAATAATAAAAAAAAATGGAAAGATTTATAATGGGTGAGGGCGGAGTTCTAGAAGATGGATTCGTTGTGGTAGGATCTGACCGACCTTCAAAAGAATGGCTTCTAACCCAGTTGAATAAGTCCATTCTGTGGTCCCTTTCCACGGAAATTGCTGGCAATTGGCAACTTGGAAAAATGAGGCGAGTTGGCATGCGAATCCCGGCGATATGATGTACGCATGTATTATTTTCTAAACCGTATTTCATATGTCATATCGATGCAGACTGGGGCAATCATAATTTGTACAAACCATCTAATTTTATTAATAATTTCATGATTACTATAGTTCTTGATCAAGTAACGTCACAGTAGGTACCCATTCTCCGAAAATTCATAAACCAACATCAAGAAGATAAGGGTGCTGCCACTAGCCAGGAAGAAAAGTCCTGGCAATTTGACAATTAAGCGAGAGATGCACATGGTCACACGGCAGGAAAAGATTGATGCGTGCAGGCCCGGAGATTCTATGTTGCACCGCGAATAGAATTTGTGCCTGTTGCATCACAGCTAGATGGTGTATGAATACACAGGCCTAACCAAAAGACAACAATTACAGATTGTGGAAAGATGTGGGCATGAATTAACCAAGACCAACAGTTGTTAAATCTAGATAAATATATATGGTATAATAATAAGATCATGCAACTAGCATATGAAGCCAAGCCTCCGTTGCATGAGCCAACCACCAAGAGATGTCATCACTAATCGATTGCAACTCCTCTGCAGCATACGCATTGCACAGATAAAAATTAGTGGTGGGTGAAATTCATGTCGTTATCTGATAGTTACAGATATGCATTTCAGTAGCTTTCTCCGTAGACTGCTAGTTTCACATCTTGTTTAAATTAGAGAGATTTGGTGCTCGTGCAATGTAGCTATTGGTAGAGTAAAACCATTTTGAATTTTTAAGTGAAGTAAACTAGGGATAGCTTGGGCGGCCCACGCCTTCTGGATGGAGTGGGTATGCACACTTTTCACTACTTTGGCTCTATGTTGTTTGGACGATGACGCTATTTTACATCTAGCTGTATCGGAAGCCCCTTCATTAATTCTTAATGGAAATAATTTTACCATTTCTACATTCAAGCATATGAATGAATACGCATTCAGCTCCGTTTAGGAACAAAGAATATTCGTGGAAAAGTTTTTCACCTTATCCACTCCTTTTTTTCACTTTTTTTTAATGTTATTTGACATAAGTATTTAGCAATTCTCCTTTTTCTCATCATTATCTTTATTTTCAATTACTATTCTATATTTCTGTACAAAAAAGTATATATACTTTTATTTTTAATCATTACCCTCTATAACATACATCATTTCTTCTTTTTTCCTATACCTTTTCATGTTCTTTTTTCTCATCTCTTTTTCTCATTCACAAACAAACCAAGTGTTATCCTTGTGATAAGAAGTGAGTTAATCATTTGCTTTTGCTTTTACACTTCATTCATAAAAAAATTTTTATATCTTTTAAATACTTTTACATATTTTTTGGGTTATGATTTGTAGGGAAGTCTAACACAGATTCCTGTCATCTAGCTGACACCAAGCCACATCAAACTCCTATTTCAATAAGATATATCTTTTAGCCTCTACATAGTCCCACGGGACTCAGATTAGAGATGTTTATCTTCTAGGGATCCCCTTCTAGATAGGATTCCACATTCAATTTACGTAGAGGCTACGTACGTATCCTAGTTATACACCCACGCTCAAATATAAAAAAATCAAGTATGTACTCTCTAAAGGACAAGCTCTTACTATAATTCTATATCCTCTAAAAAAAAATTTTTTACTTACTTGAGTGTCGAAGTATTTACGCTGAGAACACCCAGCATCCTCTAACCTTTTTTTTTTAGTTTTGCAGGATCCTCGATGGTACCCTCTCAGAAGCTACCACATCAACACTCCCTTTAGGGATAACCCAAACATGATTAATGATTACAACTAAAAATAAATTAACTAACTTATTGAAATAAAGATATGTGCTTGTACTTATTTAAGTGCAAATCAGGTTAATATTTCAGGCAAAGTAACCAAGGACCTCGACGCAAACCCACCCAATTTTAAAATGGAGCTAAACTAAATTATAAATATTTCAACTCAAATTTATAAATACACCCTTAGAGGTTGGTTGCTGGATTCAGATTTGGAAGGAGGATATGACATTTCTACTCATTCATCAGTTTTATCTCTGGCCATTCTAAATAAAAAAAATGAGCTAGATCCGCTTGTCTCCTGCAAGGATGGTAAACTAGACTTTCATCAGCTGAAGTGATGGTTGGTATTGGTTGATTAGCAACGACAGAAAGAGGAGCAATTTTGTTTCTGTAAGAACATAAATCATTTTAATTAACTGCACAATTGATTTTCATGTTATACCCATACCATTCTATGTATACAACACACCATGGTGGCGCTGAATTTTAGCGCAGGCTTCATCAAATACACTTTTTAACATACTCGAACATTTATTGCTTACATATTACAAGCTCAGCGGAGGACTGATCTTGCAAGCCTGTGACAGAATCAAATTGAAAAGGAGAATGTTTTCATCAAAAAATGATTTATATTACAAGTTCATAACTAAATACAAGCATGGCTTGCCTATCAATGATGTTTTCATCTTTTCTAAGAAAATGCTAAACGAAGAAAGGGAGACAATAATCCTTAAGGAGATTGAGAATATGAGACCGCCTTTCACTGATGGATACAGATCCAAAATGCAGTTCAAACTTTAAAACTGGAAAATAAAAATCATACCCTAGTTTAGTGGAATTTTCTGTCAAAAGGAAAAGAAAATCATTCTTAGACTTTGGCGCTTTACATAATCCACACAGGCAGCCCTCTGACAGTTGGAACTTCTGCGAAGGGTTCTAGTTCTCTATACAAACAGGCGTTTTCTTCGTCACAGTAACAGTTCATACAATTCTGCACAATTGGGGGATGGGAAAGGTGGTCATTTACAACTGCTCATCAATACAGAATTGATCACGTGCATGACTAGGCGGATGCTATTCCCTTCTGCAGCTGTGGTGGTGGGTACCGTCCGTTGGTGCCCAAGTATCTGATAAACCTGCTCGAAGATGCGCCGCACATGCACTGCAATAGTTGGGTCCATTGGATTAATGGCAACAGCTACGTCTCTCAACCACTCAAGCTTCCGAGATGTTTCATTGGCAATATCACAGGCTAACTGCTGGAGAAGGGCAAGGAGGACTCCTTGGCTAAGAGGAAGAGGAATTGTAGATAAAATTCCTGCTAAATCAACCTGGGAAAGACGATTTGCAATAGTCAGAATATTCAAGAGCTCCTGTGTCATGTGATTAACACAAGAGAAGCATGAAGAAAACATGATTTAACCATGACCAATGTAGTGACTTATCCCGGTGTAACAACCCATGCAAAGCACACGGCACATGAATGGGCCCAAAATTTTGATTTCCTAGGTAGTGGTCCGCATGTGGACAACCCAGATAAAATCTCTTTAACCCTCAGACCTCAGTCAGTGGTCCATGCATCAGCCAAGAAAGCTGAAGGATTTTGTAAGGGTTGGCCATGGCAGCACATTTAATCATTTGCATATAGCACAAATACGCATGAGTCTGGATCCCTAAATTCCAATTTTCTTTCAGGAAGTCAGACTTCTGCAAAGGGCTCTTTATTTGCTGTGGCCAACTCCACAATCAAGGGTAAACTGCATTTAACCATTCCTAGGGAAAAATATTCGGGCTATCCAGCGTCCACAGACTACATTAGATGGTATATTGGTATATGGTGATTCATTTGACTATTTTGCCTGGTTTTGAATCCTTTATTATTTTCAAATTTGAAATGGATCGAAGATGGTAGCATACCTGAGAACATAACCATGATACAATGGAAACATCACTCCTTTGCAGCACTGTGGTGAAAGCTTCCTCAAACTTCCGTTCACTCACTAGAACTTGTAGCTCTTTCTTTGGATCCAAAGGTGGTTCAACCTGCGGCACAGACATGGCCAGCTCAATATCAACCATAAACAAGATCAGAAGGTCCCAAAGATATCATGGTTTTCTCCAAATGTAAGTGCCAGATCCAAACAAGCAGGGACATGGCCAATTTGGTTGCTGTGGTCATAAGGTAGGATGCACACTATTAAAAGAAAGGAAAAAAGAGCCATAGTCATTCAAGCAGGCCCCTTTACAAAGCTTCAAGAAACAAAACCAGAAGAAATTGCACTATATGGACACAAATGAATCACATGATTCAAGAATTAGAGCCCCTGTAAAAATGCCCAACTCAACCTTTCAGAACTGCTGCAATGGAATGTAAATGTAAATTGCAAAAGCATCTATCAATGCATCGCTGCAATTGCCATCACCAAAACAATTTGGCCTGCCATTGTAAGGCCTCGGTGTACTCACCTGTGGTGCAGGTAATCAAAGAGCATTCTCCTCTACCCATATGCCACATTCTGACACATGGAACAGAATGACTTGGAAACCTACTCCACTGATAGCGATAACAAAGTTGGCAACCAGATGTTTACAAAAGCCTCTCTCATAAAGAATTGTCCAACTCTTGTTCAACATCAAGCTGTAAAGGAAAATGGGGGAAAAAAAGGACAAGAAAGATCAGCAAAGAATACCATGTCATGAAGACCACCCGGAAGTCCATTGCTATGTTGCTTAGTCAAGGGATTTATACCACTCTGGTTTGTAACAAGAGCTAGGATCTTGCGCTGGCCATCAACTAATTCGGCAGAGAGGGTTTGAGTAAGTGTTGTAGCAGAGCTCATTGCATCCTGCAATTCACAAAACTCATCACATATTGACCAAAGGAGTAGAACTAACCAAGCTTAAAAAATTATATAACCAACAAATAAAGTTTGATAGTTCAAGGTCACTTAAACCACAAGAACATGGTTAACGAAAATAAAATGAAATGGGCAGCATTCCTACCATATTAAAACTAAACATCACATGGGTCTTTATAGCAAGCATTAGCAACATTATCAAAGACATACCCTTAATGCAATTGCCAATGGAGAATGTGTAGATTCTATCTGCCGCTGAGCAGTAGTGATATGTTCAATCATGCCTTTCTGAAACACAGCATCAACTTGCTCGAACATTGCCTTGCATGACACCTCAAATGCTGGAATCAGTGAAGATTCCAAACTAGATCTTAAAGCCTCCTGCATGCATAAGTTACATCCAGAATTGCATTAGACCAAAAGACATTTAAATGCCCAAAGGAATGAACGATGAAGGAAAAGATCATGTTTCAAATATTCAAGAAAAAAATGAACATGAGTTTTGAATATTTTCATTTCATTAAATCCAAGAAAAGTCAATTTTCTAGAGTTTTGCATGCATAATTATACTTTGCTTGTAAACTATTTAGATGAATGTCTAGTTCTACGTGTCATTGATGGATGTACACATAAATTATCTTAAGGACCATTCACCCATCACCCAGTAAATTTATATCAATACAAATTTTTCATGGAAAGAGAGATTAAGTCATCAATAATTGTGGTCTAGTTGGCTATTTATCAATTCACGGAGACTGAATAGCAATTAGAAACTTTATGAAGCTGACCAAAGCCACTTTATGTCATCTTTCCTCCAGGGGATGTTTGTATAGGAAGAATGAGTTGATTATGCGAGTCATGAGAGTATATAATGTCAGCAAGAGTGGAAATGAAGTCTGTGAGGTAACAAGATAAAGTCATAACAGGGAGATAGAATAAAGACAAAATAGCATTATGGCAATGCAAAAGATAGAGTTAACTTTGGAGAAGATACATTTAACTATGGAAAGATAGAGTTGAACAAGTACTTGCCTCTTTTGAATAAGAGTAAAATGTAGGCAAATGTCTTATGAAGTAAAGGATAGAGTTGACCAAGGAGTATCTACCTCTTTTGAATAAGAGTAAAATGTAGTTAAATGTCTTGTAAAGTAGGGAGAGTGAAAAAAATTTCCCCACCGTTTTTCATCTTAGCCAAATAGCCCTTTAATTTCTGAATTTTATAATGCGAGATTGTGCAAACCTGAAGAGCTAGCTTGCCAGAAGTCTGAAACTGAGCTTGAATCTGCCGAGCTACTGAAGCTTCAATCTTTGAAGAAACAGACTTATCCAACTGACTGATTGCTTTATCTCCAACCCCTCTCTGTATGTCAAGCATAAATTGATAAAGCTGGAACAAATAATGGACAGAGTATTGAAATTCTTTCAGAGATGTGATTTGAACCTGAAATGTTTCAGCAATGGCTGAAGAAATAGCCTTCTCAATCCCAGGGGTAATTGTGCGGGCTATGGCTGGCCCCACCGAAGATATTTCTTTCTTCAACGTCTTTTCCAACAAGGATGGTAAATCCTTGTTCCAATTTGACATGGAGGTCATTGTCTGCTGTATACGGTCCCTTTCTAACTTCTGTTTAGCATTCTCCTCTTGGATACGGGCCCACAAAGCATCTGTGTTTGCCTTGATGGCTTTTTCCATTGCCCGGCCAAGAGATGTCTCCAGTCTTCTGCCTTCTTTGTTAATAGGTCCTGCAACTGTCCCATTCATCTGCTTCAGCATCTCCTTTTGAAGGGTCATCATCTAAAAAAAAAAAAAAAACAATTGACAGAATTGAAATTTCAGAATAAAATCAAAGAAGATAGGCTGTGTGCACTTGTCAGCAAACTATTGGGTTTCTGCAACATTTGAAAAACAAGCTGGGCATATGCAAATGATATTGCATTGTAAACTAATATGAAAAATTAGATACAAACTTACGAAAGTCAGTTGGTACTGAATTTTCTGTATCCAAGCCACAAGGCTTCCACTGATGAATCACCACCTCATCAAGAGCTAACCAAGAGTAAAATATTAAATTGGTAAAATTTGCAGTTAGGTTTTCAAACTCGGCACGATTTTTTCTTTCTTTCTTTAATGGATGACTGCTCAATACTTGTGTCAATAAAAATGTCTCTTCCAGCAACTTGAGAGAAATCTGGAGTTACACTTCCACATTCTACTTTGAAACTACAAATTTATTCAACACTTGAAAGTACTGCCCACTGTGTTATATGCAATTATTTACTCTTGGTACTGCCCCCTGTGATATGCTATTACATATCTTGGTACAATAAAAGCGACATTATATTCCCATATTGATGCTTTGTGGTTATTACATCAAGTCACTGTACTTGAAAGGCAGATGAAGGTAAGCAAGCCATAAGGATAGAACTATGAACTGGCCTGTTTCCTAGAAAAAGTCCATGCTCAACAGAACAGGCCTATCTGATATGGCACTGCTCATGTCTGTGAAGGAACAAGTCAACACATGGTGACAACTGGTGCAGCAACGGTGGAGGTTATCACTACAGTAAAAACAACAGAATGTCAACAGCAATATTTTCTTTTCTCCTCCTACAGCCGACCACAACTTTTCTTTCTCACACACATCTAGTTCCTAGACAGTTGAACTGACAACCATTAGCATGCAAAATTCAGTCTCGGCTATTCAATAACACTATATACTTTTTCCTGATTGCCAGCTACAGGGAATTGATATAATAAATAATGTGCTAAAGTGAACGCAACAAAGTGCCCACAACTAATTACCTGATTCTGCATATCCATTATCTGAGACAAGGCAGCCTCCATCGAACGGCCACTCAAACTGTTACATGGTTCATTTGAAGAATCTGTGGAATTGAAAGGGCTTGGAGAAGTAGAAGACGGGCCAGAAATTTGAGAGATTTTTTCTTTGGATTTCTTTCCTTTCACTGCAGATGTGGACAATTCTGCAACTGTTGCCACAGCAGCAGATTCAGAAACCATTCCAGGTGTACCATCTTTAATAGAATCTTGAATCTCATCCTCACCTCCATTAGGGGGCTGTTCCACCCCAACACTTTCAACCGAACGAGGCCCCTCCATGCTCAAAGTTTCCATGGGCAATGAACAACACTCTCTGGCCATATCAAGATTAAGACCAGAAGCCTGACTATAGAAGTATCTTTCCTTCTTCTCCGGTACAAGAAAATGGTCTTCTTTTTGAGGGTCGAAGTCCTCGTGTTGAACCAACCCACTCTCACCAACAACTTTAACTTCCACCTCTACGCTATCTGCATCATTGCTAACACCCACATCTTGAACATCCATTTCTCCCCCTTTCTGGTTGCGTGCAATATGAGCATTCTCAGAGGAAGAAGAAACCACAGTTGACAATATCTCTGCCGGAGTTATCAGGTGGGTCGGATGCTTGAACATGACGGGAGGATTGGGAACCACAGAAATATCATTTTGCCCAACTGTACTTCCATTTCTTCTGGAACTATCATCTATAGAAGGAACATCAGGCATGTTTGAAACAACAGCATCAACTGAGTATTCAACTGGCTGGTCAACTCCATGATCACCATGTGAAGGACCTGGCTCAAATCCATTCAATGGGCTCTTCATGCCAGAAAGCCTTCCAGAAAGCCTTGGGCTCAAAGGAAGAGGAGGAGATGCGACACGGACATTTTCAGTATCGGTAGTGGGAGACAATAAAGCATTGGGCCTTGATTCCATGCTTGAAGTAGCCAATTCAAGGTTGGGAAGCTCAGGAGCACCACCAAACACAGGAATTCGACCTGCTGGTGCACTTTCAGATCTGCTTACAAGAGAAGGCTGCTTTAGTCCACTGCTTGCAATAAGCATCTCAGGAGGCACATTTCCAGGAGATGGCTCCAGGGAATTGAATCCACTTGAACTGGATGCCTCAAAAGCATGAGAAATGCTTGAATCCTTCTCAGTAACCAAATTCTCCATGGGAGGTGGCAAACACTGCAAAAGATCCAAAGCATACTGTTGAATAGCCTGTGTCTGCACACAGTAAATCTGAAGAACATGCTCTCCTCCATCAGGCAAGCTGTCACTTGTCCCTGTCAGACTCAAAATAGGCATCGTAACAGTAAATTCAGTTATATAATCCATGCGTGAAGCTAATGGATAAGGACCATAGTCTAGATGTATGGCATATATAGCATTCTTCTTGGCATTGGCAAGCAAAATAAGGCCTGCACATGGCAATGCTACAACTTGATTGAAAAATGCCTCTTCAGCACGAGGCTCAGCAGAACTCTTCAATTCCAAGGTCTGAGTGCACTGCCAGGACTCAGCATCGCTGGGCAATAACCAGCCTTCTTGGCTAGCAGAAGCCCACACCTTCACTTCTTGATTCAGATGGCCCTGCAAAAAATATAAAGAAACGAACATGTGTCAGAGCTTCATTTTGAAGCCTTCAACACACGGACATCAGAAAACAGAAAGGGGAGATTTAACAAGTTCACAAGCCAAAAATTTTGAAAGTGCTCCACACAAATTCAACAAAACCACGAGAAACAGTCCATGATCCAGCTCACTAATCATGATGGTACATAGTGTTGATGTTATGTCTAACTGATTTTTTTGAAGATGCTGCTGCTGCTGTTGTCACATGCACGTTTCACTGCTACCTGTTAGATTTGTTCCTTTCTCTTGTATTGAACCTCTCACGACTTCGTTGTATGTGTATTTGCCACTATATTACCACCATTCAGCTATTCAGGCCAACAGATGGGCTATTCTCAAGGCTAACTAACAAGGAGCGTGATGCAGTGGACACTCAGCATCTGCAGGACCCTGGGAGGGTTAGGTTGGAGAGAGTTCTAACGTTAGCCTTTGTTTTGCAAATAGTGGCTGCTCTCAAACTGGAATCCACAATTTCATACTGGCAGCCCAAGCATTTCACCAAAGCGCTAAGTGCTGTTTTCATTCTTAACTAATGACATTCTTATTTCTTCCCCTCGTTCATGAACTATTTACCCATGGGCCAAGGACAATCAAGTGGTGACTGTTTCAACAGTGTGGCCACCTTATGTAGGAAGGACCTATCCCACCAAAATTTCTCTGTCATGCATCATCATGGCACAAGTTCAACATGAGGGCACCATGCTATGAAAAGAAATCAGTATGCTTTGTTAGATTAGCCTGTCTCAAACCAAGTTCCCTTGTTTATTAAAGAAAATAAAACAACTACAACTTTGCTAACCATATTTGAAAACCCTTCATTGTATAAAACTGAGAATATTTTTTCCCTTTAAAAAAATACATTTCCCTTTCTTTGTTTTCTTTCCTTTTTTCAAGCAAATCATTAAACAGGAAATAAAGACCAACAGAAAGTAACCACAGCCATAAAAGCAGACAGCCAATACATAAGGCCCCTTATAGACTCCATGAAGGTCATAATGATGTTGTATTGGATAAAAATATTAGGAAAATCTAGAATCAGGTAACTTTGATCATACCGCTGTGAAAAGAATTACGTGATCTGGGCGATGAGGTGCTGTAACAAATGTTACTGAATTGACAGGTTGCCCATCATGTGGCCTCAAAGTTAAAAGGGGCAATGTCTTCTGGTCTTCCCAAATCTTTACCTGTTACATGAAAAAGACTTTTGTAAACAAATAAATGAAGATAATATTCCATTTTTTTAAGCACATGGAATGTTAAAGGGCCCGCAAGCTAGGATATGAAAAAAGACACAACTGACATGTCTACAAGGTAATAGAATTAAAAAAAATGCATATATTTCATAGATCACAGAACGGGTAAAAGAAACATGAAGCAGCAGCAATTGAAAGGAATCAGCTCCATGAAAATGTCCACGGAAACTTTTCATTTTGGGTTAAAATAAATGATTTCATAAAATCTAATCCAACAAATGAGCTTAGAAATTTTTTAGCTAAGAATGTAAATAACAAGTTGATAAAAATTTGGGTGAGCCACAAATTAAAATCATTTGAAAGTACATATTTCAAAAGGTCCATATTTACTCTCAAATAATTTTAATTTTGTGACCCATGAAAACTTTTATCAAGATAATATTTACATTCTTAAATAAAGAAAGCATTTCTAAACACATTAGAACAGATTTTATCAAATCATCCTTTATGACCCAACACAAAAGGTTCCATGAAAATTCCTTCACACCACTAACCAAAATAAAGGGGGGCAAGTCCAACAACAAAATGGGAACCCCAGCATTCCCATGTATTCAAAGATAAGAGAGATTACATAACATGTGCCCAGCATCATATGCTGCTGGGATTCCCTTCGTTCACCCTCTAATAAAATTCCATTCATTCTACCAAAAAGAATAATTGCATCAAGGAAATAGAAACTGCTTGAACAACAGCCAAAACAACAAAAGGAAGAAAGCTCCCTATGTAGTCAAACATTATGTGAAGAAAACCTCAAATTGCTTAACTTTGGTTCGAAATCTCAAATATGTCCAACACGAAAAGAATTCGCCAATGATTCATATTCCTTATATGATGCAACTAACCATAGCAAGTCCCTGATCTAAAACCAAGGTTTTGAAGGGGAAAATCTGTGACCCTTCATAGGGCTTTGTAGACTAAAATATCAACATGAATCAATGCTATTTGGCAGCTACAACCAATAAAATAAATCTCGGCCCAGTCTGATAAAGAAACCAAAGATCAATGGTATCCACCCCATAAAAGCTAGCAGTTGCAGCACAGGAGAAATTTGCCTAGACCAGCATCTGTTGTAACTTCTATAACATTAGCACACTTGCTTTTCATAATTGAAGTTAAAAAAAAAAATGCATTTGATCATAACCTATATCGCAATAACTTCAGAATACAGCATTGACACAGCAAATAGATCCTTGTTGAATTTAGATGGTGAGATAGTTTCTATGCTTCAATGTCTGAAAATGTAGCTAAAAGGTACACAATTTCCAGCACAGGCAGCATGCATATTTCACAAATATTCTTCGCAAAGAAGAAATACATGTCTACAAAAAAGATTGTTATCAAAGAATTTAAAAGTCAAGCTTGCCAAAATAATTAAACAGAAGAAATCCCAACAACTCTCCCCTAGATCATCTAGAAAGCTCAAGAAAAGTCCGAAAGGAATCATCTGCTTCAACATAAATATCGTGATAACCATTTTTAGAATTAGAATTTAGGTTAATAGGCAAATTTTACATGTGATAAAAACAGTAAAACAGTTAGCAAGCAAGCACAGACCGTTCCATCTTTTGATGCAGAAACCAGCCGTGTCATCATCCACTGACAGATTGATAGATCTGTAACTTCTCCCTCATGCTTGCCAACAAGTTGGACACCATTGATAAGCTTATCAACAGGGCACTTTAGAGGCTCCTCAGCAGAAAACACGTCACCCTTACCAACTTTTGTCGTATCAAGTTTTAGCACACTATTGCCAATCCCAATTATCAAAACTTCCTGTCAAATAGGGTCACCAGATACATCAAATAAGTGAACTGTGCCAAACTATATTTAACTTCCCTACCAAATAGAATATCAGCAAGCAATCCAAATTACTTCTCAGACTCATGCCTTGCTAAGATAAGTCCAAGAAAATCAACAATGACTTCTGTTTGTTCGTTTATCAGCAATTAAATATAACTTGTACAGATCCCAGAGACTGAAATATACAGAACCCAGTTTAACATTTTCTAAGCCAATTCAATGAAACATGACAGTTAGGAGGCCTTATGTGATGCAAATCATTCATTTATTAGGTAACACAGAGATTGGAGATGCCCCTGAAACAATCTTCCCATTGTTTCGGATATCCTGTTTTCATCTCACAGCCAAGATCATCTAATCAGAAATATTAGTTTTGGCACAGCCTGTCTGGGACCTACCAGAATGATAAACCAAGCATTACCTGTTTATGAGTGTGCCAACAAATTCGTGGATGAACTGATTCGCCATCTCCAAAGATCTGAATGGCAACAACAGCTTTCCCAGTTATCTGTGGTTTGTCTTCCTCCTCTGGGCCTTCATTAATCTTCCAAACGTAAACCCTCCCATCTACACCCGCGCTACACAAAAGCAAATAATATGCCAATATAGCATGATGATGTAAATAGAGATGCACAAACAAAGAAATACCTGGCCAACAGGTGAACATCCTCAGCAAAGAAAGCATGTCAACACAGTATGAAGATGTAGATAGAGAAGAACAAACAGAGAAATACCTGGCTAACAGGTGAACATCCTCGGCAAAGAAAGCCATGTCAGTTACCCTCTGACGAGATCAACAATGTGAGAAAGATTAGCCGTAATGAAAATCACTCAGCCAGCAAAATCAAATTCACCAGAAAAAAAAAAAGAGTACAAATACTCCACAATAAATAGCAATTTTATTAATTGAACCCAGTAAACACTTGGCCGATGGAAAAAAATTGCAAAAGCAGAATATAGTAACTGGATGGGGAAAAAATGCAATCCACTAAATCAGTATTTCAGCTTGATTTGGGCTGCATATATTAAAATTCCAGGGATTCGGGAAAACAACAAAAAAAGGACAAATCACGATACCCTCAAGCATGCAAAGAGTTGTTTCTTTCCAAAAAGAACCCAAAAGTTACCATTTCAGGAATTTCTTAAAGTCACTACACAAAGTAATTCCACAGCAACAATTTCCAGCCCATGCCTGTATTAGACACAAGGCCAATGCAGATGCAACAAAATTCAAATTTAAGATTAACAGTCATAACCATCCACCAAGAAATTAAAACTCACAGCAAGAACCAGCTACTAATACAATAAAGATCTTAGCTTGTAATTTGTACAGTCATCAAGATTTTCAACGACAAGCCAGCTTCCTAAATTGATCGAGTAAAACGACATTCATACGAAGCTCGATTAGTAAATCAGCACGCTCCCAACTTTCAAACAAGCAAGCTAGCTCATAATACAACCTGGGTGTGACCGCGGAGCAGAGATCGCAGCGCGGTGTTGATGTTCAGCACACGGATCGCCCCCAACTTCAAACCGTAGCATATATACGTCCGGTTGACGGCGATCTGCCGTCCGACAATCAGCGCAGGATCCGACGTGTATTTCGTGATGGGCGTCACCTCAAGCTGCTGCGGCTGGGCCTCCCCAGGTAACCTAGCATCCACATCATAGACAGCCCGGTCGCCAACCAAATGCCGCCCTTTAAGCAGCTTGCTGCTGGGAACACGGGCAGGGGGGGGCGGCATCGGGCCGGCAGAGCTGATCGGAGGGAGCATCGGAGCAGACGGCGTAGGGCCGGAGGGAGGGTCGAGATTGGACGAAGGCGACGGCGGCGAGGGGGTGAGAAGCGCCATGAGGCGGGC
Source organism: Pouteria campechiana (assembly GCA_036873735.1). Lineage (NCBI taxonomy): Eukaryota > Viridiplantae > Streptophyta > Magnoliopsida > Ericales > Sapotaceae > Pouteria > Pouteria campechiana. The sequence continues at coordinate 17,492 of JAYJMB010070399.1, forward strand.
GCCGTGGTTGGGGCTAAGGTTAGGATTGGGGGCGGTGGAGGGATTGAGAGGGGGAGAGGGCGCAGGATAAGAGATGGGGCGGTGGTGCATGTTAGAGAAGGGCTCTTGGTGGGGGTAGTGCAGATAGTGGTGGAAAGGAGGGGTTGGGGTGGTGGGAGGAGGATAGGAGAAGGGGCCAGGTGGAGGGGGAGTAGGATAAGGAGAAGGGGGTGCAGGATAAGAGGAAGGTGGTGGGTTGGTGGCGTTTGGAGGATTAGGATTGAAGAGCCTGTGCATGTCGAAAGGCGATGGCTGGTTTGGATTTCCTGCCGAGGAAGCCATCGCAGCAGCTATTGGGAGCGAGGAGGTAAAAAAAAAATGGAGCTTTTGGGAGAGAGACGGAGGAAGGAGGATTGCGAGGAGGGAGGGAGTTATCGTGCGCCGGCGTTGCGTAGGTTACGAGAGAGAGAGAGAGAGAGAGAGGCTAGGCTACGTGCGCGACTGAAGGGAACGACGGGCTGATCGCACGTGGCAAGGAGTGGGCAGGGGCGAAATCGGGTTGACCATGGGCCCCACCATGAGTGAGTTGTTATAGTTAGCCTTTTATCAGCGCGTGGGTGGCATTCACTTTTTGTGCTGTTAATGGTATATGATCAGCCGTCCACTATCAATGAATGGTTTGGATCTAAGATAGGCTTTCAATTGGTGCGCAGGATGCTGCGGGGGCTTTCTTTTCGTGAATCTCGCGAATGTGATTTGATTTGCAGAGGAAAGTTGGCCGATCTGGAAAGGCGACTCCGCGGGTGAACGGTTTGATGGTGCTCCTCAGCTCTTTAAATTATTAATGGATGATCAAGGAGTTGAAGAATGGGCCCTGATAATTGAATTTCATTTACTTATTTTATACATTTTTAAACTTAATTATTTGTGAATCCTTTATAGTTTTAGATAAATTTAATATGAAAATATTGATTTTTCTATGTGAATTGAAGAGGTAAAAAGAAGTAAAAAACTAAAGAAATATGAAAACCAAAAGTGGGAAGGAAATAATCTTGCAAAAAATCAAAAAAAAACTTTGTTGTGATAAGCTTTTCTTCTATCGCGGCAAAGCACATTCTAAAAATATCATCAAACGGTGAGTAACATCTTGCCGCGGCAAGGCAAGCTTCTCTTTCTATTGTGACAAGGTTCTTGTATACATGGAGTATTTTTGGGCAGCAACATATTACCCTGTCAAGCTCTTTCTCTGCCGCGGCAAGCTTTTAGAGACAACAATCCAAAAATTCTGGATTTTTGTTGACTTGTGCAAATGCTAAACCCTAATAAAGGGGGATATAAAAGTGAAGTAAAGGCACGTTTTATGGAGCTTTTTGCAAGGTTGGGAGGCGGAGAAACTTTTTGGAGAGGCTATTACACAAGATTGAAAGTGGAATCTCATTATAAAAGAGAAAAGATAAAAAAATTTGTATTGAGTTTTGTGAAGTGAGTTATTTTCTTTTTCATTATGCATTAATCTTTCTTTCTAGGGTAAAGCTATAGCCCTATCTGATACATTTATTATTTGAAAATGTTAGCTTTTTAATGCAAATCAGTTATTTTTATTCATTTAGTTATTTGCTTTCATTAGTTTGATATATTGGTTGATTACTAATATTGCAAATTACTTTGATTATCTGGCATTGTTAAGGTTCACACCATATGCAAAACCATGAGCACATTTGAATGAAAAGGATAGGTAGTTATGATACACACCTTATGCTAAACCATCTTATTTGATTCATGTACTCTTAAGCTTAATAAGTTTTCACCTCAGTTACACTACACACCATATGTAATTAGAACGAGTGAAAATATTTGATTTAAACTCACACATCTAACGATAATATTCTCACATTAAATAAAACAAATCTCTAGGCCCTTATACTCCATTGATTTACATTATCCATAACTATTTCATTTTTGTAATTTTATTCGAATTATCATTTATACTTATTTAGCTCAAATCACATTCCTTTAAGATAGAGATAGTTAGTAACTAAGCTAATTAAATTAGTTTGAACATTTCCTATGGGATCAACTCTTGCATTGCACATTATATTGCTATACATTCGTGTACTTTCGATGATTTATAAGTTGAATCATCAGGCCCCGTCATTTAAAGGGATGGAAAAAATCCTAACCATCATTGAGTAGGGAGTACTATTCATAGGCAAAGGGATTGTAAGTGGCCCAACAATGGTAGGAAAAATAATAATAATAAATGCAATGTGGACGTATGTTTCATGAAGAGGTGAAAATTGGATGGAGAGGATTTAATTTTTCTGTATGTGATGGCCCATCAAGGTTTTTACCAAGATCACCATATCATGACTAACAAATGGGCAACTATTAGAGTGTATTTGGTTGGCTAATGAGTATAAAAGCCATTTATTTTTTGCAATATGACATTTATATATTAAAACAATCTTATTTTTCCTTGTTGCTTGGCTTTTAAATTATCACTTTCTACCTTATCCAAGGAAAAATTATCTATTATATGTTCATTTGAGCAATATCCTATATCCCTTATACTCTCCTCTTATATTCTGTATCTCTTAGAACTATCCCATCACACCATGCGAGGTCAATAACAAAGTAGAAAAAGAAGAAAAAAAGCTTAAACTTTGCAAAAACAAAAGAAGAAGAAGAAGAAATTAAGGAAATGAATGATTCTATAAGGAAAAAAAATCAAAATAAAATAAATAAAGATAAAGAAATGTAATTTTTGGTTGAAAATTAGAAGATGACGATTGAAAAGATAATAATGGATATTAAATAGGATGAAGACCAGCTTAGCTTGGGTTCTATGTTGGCCCACCAACCCGGGCTACTGGGCCTCAAGTCAGTTTGGACCATCTTATACCGAAGGAAACTGATCTGGCACACAGTTGTTGGCTGCCATGTGCCATTTTACATACAAGGTTAGAGTAATCCATCGACCCCAATAGAAAATAAGCAGTTGAGAGCAGGGGAATGACGTGGTGCCTGTCGCGGTTTTCTTCTCTTGCATCTTTGATTGTCGAAAAAGCATTGCCCACACGAAGACTCCAGCTGCCACAACCTAATAGATGGAACAAAAAAATGAAACTGGGCAGCTTGCAGCGGGACAACATGGGCAAGTGGTTTGCTTGGATGAAATTCAATCGGACTCTTCATTTTCCTAAACTACTTCAAATTATTTTAACAAGGCCATTACTGTGCGGGCCACAATATTTTAAAAATAAATAAAATGACACAAGACACTATAATTATTTGAAAATAACCAACCTTAAATACTAAAATGTAACAAGATCTCATAGAATCATGTATTTAACTATGAAGGCCAGGTTTTAAAAAACATAAATATACAATTGCCAACTTAAAGCTCTTACGACTAAATAAATCTGGATCAACAGAAGCACTGTAGTTTTTACGTTTTACTTGTGGATGTGGAAAGGACGGGGCTGTCAGGATGCTCGCGTTCTACGCCAGTTGAGCGTCCGGTACAACCCACGAGTGAACTTGATCGAGCGCACGCACAAGCACGGGAGCGTTTGCCTAGACCTTTTTCAAAAAAGCCTTGACACCTTTTTCGAAAACATATAAATGGGGCAGATTACAAAAAAAAATAAAATGAAGATGAAATAAAATGCCATCGTAAGAATGCAAAATGGGAGGCCGGCGTGTACAGAAGTGGGAAAGGTGCAAGAGTAGGATACCAGATGTTTGCTCTGACAGGGATTGGGGCCGTTACGCAGACAGCGACACAAGCCCCGCCGCACCAAACCCACATCCGCCGTGAGGTAGTTACAGAGACTCTTTCCCCCTCCCTCCCTCTCTCAGATCTATCTACTTCTCCCACTCTCTCTCCCTCACCAAAATCCAAAATCCATCTCTGTGCTCTGTCTGTCTGGAGCCGAGGTTTGAGAGAGGAGGTAAGAAAAGAGGAGGATGTGTTGCACTGGGAAGCTGTGCAGGATCTGCACTTGCTTGATCCTGATAGCCGTTTTAATCGGGCTTCTCTTCGGCTTCGGCGTTTTCCAGAAGGGGTTTCACAAGATCAATGACGCTCTCCACACGGATTTTGAGCCCGGGAGGCCGTCGGACTTCCGTCTCGGTGCGCCCGTTCCTTTCTAAGCCAGCCTCACTCTCACTGCGCTTGCTTGGTTTTTCTTCTCCTTTCCGAATTTCAGTTATTCTTCGGTGTGCATTTTTGGTGGCTGTGATTTCAAACAATGAATGCTGGTGATGTGAGTATTTGTAATTAATGAAAAATATTGGTTTCATTCTTATTTCTTATTTTATTTTTTGATCCTAGTGGGGCCCATGAAAGGTGGATCGTATACATGACATGCTATATTTACAAGGATTATGAAGGGAAAAGGAAATTGATACGTATGTATAAGGTCTACCATTTTGTTTGTATGGTATTTGTGGTGCGCACGGAGATGCCAAGCTGATTGTCTTCGTGTAGTAACTGTCGGGTGAAAACCTCATCAAGGGCAAATCTCTGTGCCCTAGTACGACTAAACATTAGTAATTCAATCTGTAATAAATTCGGCCAACAAAAATATTTTTTTTTAAAAAATTATTATCACCTATTAAACTTTAATAATTATTTTCACAGCTAAGGCTCACATCAAGCATGTGAAGACCTCGGTGGTTATTTATCCACCCACCGGGTCTGGCCCCGGATCTCTTGACCTTGGTGGTGATATTATCTGCCCAGCGGGTCTGGCCCCAAGCCCAACGTTCACTCTTAATTCGTAGACAATTGGCATAGACTGTGACCTCAGAAATTTGTTTGTTTTATAAACCACGCGTCTCAATATTACTTCAACCTAAAAATAATATAATTAAATATCATTCTAAAACTTAAGGATTAATCTCCAAAGACTTATCACACTCGAGATGCCACATAATCACAAAAGCAAAATCTCACAAATAAAAAAAATTATTTAATATCATAAATGAAATAACATTTATCAATGATCTCAAATACAATAGCATAAAATCTAAAACATAAATAAATGAAATAAATGTCTTTGGCATTCTCAAATTTGATCGACATCTACCTAGTCCTATAAGCTAATGCCCTTCTTGAGTGACATTTTCTCAAATAAATAAATAAATAAATAAATGGGTGAGTTGTAAAAACTCAGGAAGTAAAAAAGAGAAACTTAACATATGTGTTAAAAAGAAATTTATACCATGTACTAAATCATGCAAATCTCTTGATTATTTCATCATCTAATCCAATGTATACTAACATCTAGTGGCAAAATATCTGAGATCATATCTTAATCAGTTTCGTGGACCACAACATCAAATCTAAGGAAGTAATTATCATATCTTCGTTGTTGTTCCATCAAATCTTATGACTTAATCACAATTTAGATAATTTGACCCTTCTAATAAGTTTAGAAAGTTCAAAAATACTAAAATCAATTATCTGATTATTCGCATAAGAAATCATGAGGTCGAAAAAAAAGAAAACAAAATTTGGTCTTCCATTTGTCTTATCGTCTTATTGGACTAGCGAACAACCATCGTCACCAACTTTCCCACCCAGGTTGCCCGCTTGCTAGTCCACCAACGTTATGGACTTGGGAAGCAAGTAGCACTAGGCCTAGCATGTGGACACGCCTCCAATCATCCCCGGTATGGGCATGGCTATGTAGCCTACCGCTAGGCCGACTAACAAAAGAGAGTGTTGGGCCTAATGCCCAGGCTTGTTCGTCTGGTACATAAGACTTGATAGAGGCACTTTAATGCTCGCTGTGAAATTAAGCACTTTTTAATTTTTTTTTTATAATAGAACTTTAGTAAAAAATACTTGATATAAAAGTATTTTTGATGTTACATATTTGTTTGGCTGTAATACAATGAAAATACTTTTATTAAGCAAATGACAAAAAAAGATAAAAAAATTATGCTTTAACTCTATCACTAGTCATCTTAAAAAAAATTATTCAAATAATGAAATATGTAGATCAAATTTTAAGATTTAAAATAAGTGCCAATAATAAAATATTTTTAATATATATTGTTTGCTTAAAAAAAGATAAAAAAAGAAAAGTACTTGATATTTTCAATATTATTATAATAAAAAATATATATATATATACATGAATCTAAGTTACGATAATTTTATCCATATAATCTATGTGAAATTCTAAATAGATATAATCTCATTTTATGGAGAAACAAGGTTACTACTATATTTATTTCAAATAATTTAAACTTATAAAATATTTTCTTATATATATGAGATTTATTGCTTATCAGTTAAAAAATAATATTTAAATATAAAGAAAAAATAATATTATACACCTTGTCCATATTAAAAATTAATTATCATGGTGAAACATTAAAATAAAAAAATAAAAAATACAAATTATTTTTGTGATTTAAAAAATAATATTAATATACATAAGTAAAAAAAACTTATTGTTTAGAAAGTAATTGAAACTTTAATTCAAGGGGCTCTGTGTGTCAGCAAATTTTGGTGAGCCTAAAGCATCCAATATTTTTCATTGAGTAAAGTTTGAATTGTGACAATTATTTTTTAGCCCTTCATTTAAAAGATACGGCTTTTTTTTTTTTCATTCACTTTCTGACTGATTTACTCAAGTCTGCAATAAATGCATGCGCCTTTTGTTCTCCCATCATA
>JAYJMB010070410.1:0-24161 GCA_036873735.1 Pouteria campechiana
TAATTTTTCTGATGTACACAGCAAATGTAAACAATTGAGGAAAAATTAATAATAATGGAAAAATCCTTTGGTATTTTTCAAAGGCGACCAATTTCGGTCACGTCGTTCCATTTGCATTTATTTCTTCCTCATCATTTCTTGTGCCCGATCTCGATCAAACAAACTCTCACTGCTATCTCTCTCATTTCAGCAACCTCTTCTTGTTCTCTCAGTTCTACTGTCATTTCCTCTACTCTATCAGTGGGAATTGGTTCTGGATTCTCTCATCTAACTTCTTTCTTTATTTCCATAGCTATAATATATAATTTTTTTCTCTTCTTTCGGTTGTTCCACCTTCAAATCTTGCTTGCTTGGATAGCTTGGTCCTTTTGGAACCTGTTTTGCTCAAGCTCACCTCAGTCATCATATCTGAACTTTGAAATTCTTTTCCATTTTTAGATGTCAAATCTACTCCTACTCTTCTTAAGAATTTTATTAAATCATTCCATAAGGAAGAGGAAATTTGTTATTTCTTTTGACCTAAAATAAATAATCTGAGATTGTCTTTGTGAGGTCTATTTTCTTTTCATTTTTTAGTGCACACAACGTCCTAGCATATATCTCAGAAATGTTATCTCTACCTTCTATTTTTAGAAAAATGTTGTTGATGAGCAAAATGTAAGTCATTTTCATATTTTTTGTCCAAAAAGCTGGGATGTAGACTCTTTACTTCTTCATCAATTTTTATTCTAGCCAATTCTGAAAAAAACTATTTTCTCAAGGTAGGCCAATCCCTTTCTTCTCTTTCAACTATGGGAAGATTCAGACACTCCCTTATGTTCTTAGGAGATAAATTTGTTACTCTATCCATAATTTCTTCAACTTTGAATCATAGTTGCAGAATAATATTTGAATCATCCTTATATAGCATTTCTTATTGCAACTCATAAATTTAGTTCACCCTTGGATTTTAATCCATCTACATATATGCAAATTCAAATCATTTTCATTGGGTCTTTTGAAATCAAGAATCCTTCCCTTCACTACCTTTTTTGTTCATACACATTCACAAATCTATTATAGGCTTCATGATTATTCCAAAAAAATACCTATAAAAAATTATTCTCGCTCAACCTTCTCCTTTGTGATGGAGATGATTCTACTTCTTGTTCATCTCTTTCTCTTCTTCTTCTTGAAGACTCTATAGATGTTAGTGCTAGTACCATGCTTGATTTAGCCATTTCAACCATGATGCACCGATCAGGATTTTTCAATTTTGGATTGGGATGAAGAATGGATGCATTTGGGAAATGAGAAGTAGAGGGGAAGTTGCTATGTCTGTAATGAATAGATGAAGAAGTTTCCCTATTTACACTAGGGTTTGGATTAGGATGAAGAAGGGATGGATTTGAAAAATCTTTGAAACAGAAATATGGAGGAAATAGGAAGAACAAAGATGAAGAGAGGTGCGATAGGAGAAAGTTTAAATGTCGCTGGAAGGTGTTATATCTACAATGAAGATGGGAAAGTTGTTGAGATTTTAGACTTGGGAAATAGGAAGGAGAGGGGAAGTTATTATGTCTGCAATGAAGAATCAAAGAGATTTCCCTATTTATGTTAAGGTTTTAATGCATTTTGGATATAGAGTGGTAATTTGGACATGAATGCAGAATTTCGGATATGGATTAAAACAACAAGTGGTTAGATATTCCAGCATTGGATTTTAAATTTTTAATATGCTCTCACCTTAGAGATGAATTTTGGACATGTAGGCTAGGTTTTTGGACAGAGTGGAAGCAAAAGTCTACCTTAAAGATGGATTTCGGACATGGATATATTATGATATATCCATTTTTTAATGGTGCTTATGTGGGCACCTAGTGTAATATATATTTTCAGAACATTGTAAGATGAAAAATAATTGGACAACAATCATGGTAATGTATCCATCAGGTGAGCCACATTGGAATTTATACTAAAAATAATAACTTTTAATATAAAAATTGTTAATTTAGTACTAATCTTCCATATTTAAAAAAATGAGAAAATATATGGGATTTGGATATGAGGTAGAATTTCAAACATGGATTAAAATAACATGTGGTTAGATATTCCAGCGTTGGATTTTAAATTTTTAATGCGTTTCCCCCTAAGAGATGGATTTCAAACATAGGGGCTAGGTTTTTGGATATAGTGGAAGCAATGGTCTACCTTAAAGATGGATTTTGGACTGGATATATTATGATATATCCATTTTTTAATGTTGCTTATTCAGGCACCTAGTGCAATATATATTTTCAAGACAATGTAAGATGAAAATGATTAGACAACAATCATGGTGATGTATCCATCAGGTAGGCCGCATTGAAATTTATACTAAAAATAATAACTTTTAATATAAAAATTATTAATTTAGTACTGATCTTCAATCTTAAAGAAAAATGAAAAAATGTTTGTGCTAAGGAGTTGGTTTTCCGTCACTCGTCTGGTTGGGGAAGATAGGAAGCAAGTTTGACTTACGGATACTTGAAGCAGTCACTGTCGCACCCCCATCCATACACACATGTTTCTTGTTTTAAGGAGTTATAATTAAAAGACTTACTCTCCCTCCCTCCCTCCCTCCCTCACTCATTGCACCCACAAATGACCTGGATGACGTCGGCTCAATCGAACGACTCCTATGCCAGCTACGTTGAAATATTCAAAGTAGCTGGCTACACTAGAACATTTTTCTATATATATATATATATATTCAAAAAATATTTGAATTGTACCATGGTCTAACTAATTTTCACCCAGTTCTCACAATCTTCATTTTTAAAGAAAAACTGTTATCGAGCTAAGCCGCTTAGAGACTAGTTCACAATCATGATGGTCAAATCAAACAATTTGATCTCTTTTAAAAGATTGGTTGCAACTTCTAATTTCTTTACAAATTAATCCATGATAAGGAAATATTATATGTTTGCTAATTTATTTTGAGATTAAAAAAGTGATAAAATTAATTTTTTAAGTAAAAAGAGAGTAAAATTTTTTCCTATCTTTTTTATACTTATATGACTTTTAACTATCTATAAGTATCTTACTTTTTCTATATTATTATTTTCTTTTGAGAAATATATATATTGTCTGTACTCATTTTATCGCTCATATTATTATAGTGATTAATTTATATTCCTCTTTCAACTATCTATATGTAACTTACTTTTCCTATATTATTATTTTCTTTTAAAAATTATCTATTTTATCTATAAGCATTTTATAACTCATATTATTATGGTAATTAATTTGTATTCCTTTTATTTATTCCCACCTTGTGTCTCTTTTACCTCAAAATTAGAAATTTTAAAAGGGTTTTTGCATATGCTCATCTTCTGTTGTTTGATTTTACAATTTTAACTCCATAACTTTAGATTTTGTAAATACAGTTCTCCTGATAAAACTATCTAGTGTATCTGAGCCCCTTACAAATGACCATGAAAATCTCATGTATTCATTGAATGTAAGTGAAAAAAAATTAATACAAAAATGCTCTTATATCAACGGTCAATCTTTAACCTGCGATTGTGGCCCTAGTAGACATAAATAGGGCCGTAAAAAGGTACCTTTAGATTGTACCTCACTCGATCTTGATGGCTAATGAGTTAGAATACGTAAATGAAATCTAGAAATTAGTATCTAACTCCATGAGCATCTCTGAATGACCAAATCTTGATTAGACTTTATGGCTCACTTTAGTATAGCTAAGGCCATTAAATGGTGTCCCTAGCTCATATTTGACTTGATCTTAGATTAACTTGGTAGAGTCCACTTTAAGTATTTTGGTTTTGAGAGTGTACCATATCTTAACTTTTCGTAATAAATTTTGGCCCTGTGTAGTCGTGCACTTGTTAATAAGGTATAATAAATCATGTATATTGGGGTAATTTAGTTATTTTTCCCTGCTAGAAAATATTGTGTAGGAAAAATTGTGTCGTTTTCTAGTAGACCGTGACCTAAGTAGCCCTTAAGCAAATACTTTTATAGCTAGAGATTGTTTTAAAAGTTGAGGGGAATGTGCTTAATTAAAAACTCAAGAGGGTATATAATAAAGCCTAATTTTTAAATTAAAATGCTGAATATTTAATTCTAAATTTGTTTGCTCCACGTAAGTTTCAATTAATTTTTATTAACTTCTTATTCATAATATTATGCTATTTCAATAATTGTGATGAGTCAATCAATAATCAATAGTTGAATTGAAAATTTTCTGATTTTTGGCGTGGGAGTCACTAAAAATCTGTTTAATTCTCTTGTTCTCAACCAATAAAAAATTGCTGAGAAGCAACTAATGAACGGAATAGAGTTTTACCATCAACAAACGAGACAAGATATTTGACTCCTAAAAATTATTTACTATTTACTTTAAAATTTTTGATATCAAGTAAATATATCTATAAAATAGACAATGCTGATTAAATATTTTTCAAAAGAAAAATATATATATAATCAAAAAATAAAATACAATCAATATTTTTTAAATATATGCTTCTATTATTAGATAAAGCATGTCAATGGTCTACATTATTGTGAAGTCGCAAAGTATATATAAGACATATAAGCCTATAATAGGAGTGCTATATAATGCAATGATTAGAGCATTTAACCAGGTATAGGATTTTAGAAGCTATGTATTTTAATTTTAAAACAGTTATAAATATTTTAATTTAAACAGAATTCTATATGTGAATAATTTTTAAAATAAAAAATTATATGTATATATATTATATGAAAAATTTCGAACACTCAAATATCTGTTTAAAAATAATATTTATGTAGTGAAATCAAAATTTTAGAGAGCTTATGCTTGCATTGTATAACTACCAGAATTTATGATATCTATTAACACCACCTTTTCTATTTTGAAAGTAACCTATCAGAATATCATACATCAACCATATTTCAGAGTTGTATATTCTTGATCTTTGATCCTATACGATTTTTTCCATGTATATAATATTATATAAACTACTTATAATTATAAAATAATTAATAGGTGAAAACATTACTCTCCAAAATTTTCTATAATTTAGCCCACCTGAAGTTGGATTTAAATGAATTTTTACAGCAAAGAAGAAAATCACATCGAAAACGCTTCATTAGATGTGATAAATCTAAAATAAAATGTAGGGCTCACTTTAAACCAGGGTTAGAGATAAACCTGGTTACAGATAATCTGCTCCGTTTGTGACCCCGAAGGTTGCAGATGATCCACTTCCATGAAGAACAACCCATCCATGCCATTCGCCAGTATAAACGCCACAACAGAAGACGTCAGCTGTAATCGTTTATTTTATTTCTTGGCCGGTATCCGGCAGGCGTTATGGCAGGCCAACATTATCCATACCGTCTCCAGACTCTACACTGCTAACATTGACGTCAATATCTATTTTTTATAATTTATATTTGAAATAGTAGATGTAAATTTCTAATTTAAATGGTTTTACTTTTTTGTATAAATGAGAAACACAAATTTAAACCGTTTTGAATAGGAGGACGAATTTAATTTGAAACATCGAATCTTTGAGATCACTGCACGGGTGCACTTTTCACGCCTTTTGTTGGCGCTGCCCTTCAGGCGGTGGGCCTGTATTTTATCAGAATTACACGTGTCAGCGGCACCTTCCATCAACATTGTGCAACGTACAAGCCACGCTTGTTAGGCATTCTAACCAAGACAAATGCAGGGCAGGGCAAGAGTTGAAAAAGACAACCACGGCCACGGGCAACAGTCTCAGTGATGAGGCAGGCTCTGCGAGGAAAAGGATTGTCTCTGGCCTCGGGTACACGGGTGAAAAGTGGCCGCAAACTTTTCGTTTGTATCATTGCATACGTCGAGGTAGTTTAGAAATATAATATATCTTGTTAATATTAAAAATCGCCTAAATCAGACAATCTCGTGATGTATAATGAAGACAAATAATATAAAGTAAAATATTTAATTCAAGAATATAATGTAGCTTACTTTTTATTTGAAAAAAATTTACTACTTGTTTATCTAATTAAGAAGTATATATTTAATGGTCTAGATTATGCATATAACATGATATAAATCTTATATAATCATGAGATAATTTCAATGAAAACACCCATTTTCTTATTTTTTTCATTGTTGCCGATTTGATTGTCTGATTTATGTAAAATTAGATATGAACGGTATATATTATATTGTAAGCTATGTGGATATTTATGATGATAGAAATGAAAAGCTTATAGTTCACTTTTCACCCCATTACAAAGTTACTGTGTAATGGGCTGCAGCAATCCTTTTCTGTAGGCAATCCCATTCATTTTCCACATGTGTTTACTTTCTTTTTTCTTATATTGACTACTAATTTAACACAAAATATAAATTTAAAATACATAATTATATAATCGGAACACTTGGAATTGATTTTTCAACTTAAATTTAACTCAAATCCAACTCATTTTTTTAAAATTGGCTTACGATTTCAAAAATAAGATTAATATTAAGATTGGGTTGAAAATTTTGCAAATAAGAGGATGGTTGAATTGACACTTACCCAAGTTAACCTCATCAGGTTTATATTGTGGTGGCACGGAGACTTACGCTAATGGAACTAGAAGCATAGAACCTTCCAAAATTAAACAGGGTTGTGAAATTCAGCTTCGAACCGGAAAGGACATGCACTAAGGACCAACGGAAAATTAAATCAAACAAACAGCGATTCCTTGATGATAAATGATAACCTTAATAATCTAATATAATTCTGTGCTTAATTTCCTTACAATAGCATCTTTTGCTTCTCATAACTGTCTAGCATACTCCCAACCTGAGTTGCAGCAAGTGTAGTAGTCCACACTCCCAAATCCACTACAACTACATTAGGTTCATAGAAATTTGTGTCTATGCTTGTGTTTTATTGTTTGAATATGAACAATGAATCCATGCCTCGACCCATTTTGGAAAAACTATATTTAGAAAGAAAGAGATTACAAGCAATAAAATAATATTTAACATTTTACATAGTTAGTAGATAACTTTAGAAATGCTTAAAAGTTGTTGGCTCAGAGTAATTATGATATAATTGTTGAGGCGAGAAGAAAAAGAAAAAATTCAGGAAGTACTAGAAAAAGAAAGAGAGATATAAGAGCAAGATAAATTAACCAGAAAATGACTATAAGCCTATGGAAAAAAGACTACAAAGGGCTATAATTATTGGTCGATACTGGAGTTCATCTGAGGATGAAAGTAGATATAACTCCTAATTTATCTTCTTAAGCATAAAGATTACTTTTGAGAAAGCATTTGGAGTCACTTCTTAAAATTTATTGCTTTCAATAACAAGTGTGCACCTTTATAAGCAATTTATTTTTTAAATATTTACAAGAATTCATTAAACTAAGTTATACATTAACTTTAAAATTCTCTTAATATATTTAAAAAATTAAATATAAATATGTTTAGAATTAAAAATTATAAGTGAACTTAAAGTTAATTTATAGCTTTAAGGTATTCTTATTAATTTTTAATTTTTCTTTTAAAAACTAAAAATTTTAAAGATCTTATTTTAAAAGAGATATTGATTTTTATACAACATTAAAAATTTTAGTATTTAGAATCTTTTTATTTTATAATCAAAATATGTGATCGAGTATTTGTCAACATTGAATAAAGTACTATCAAATCATTTAATAATTTAATAATTTTTTTGTAAGAAAATAATTAAATATTACTGATGGGCACTCAAATTCAGATGCTATCGTTCTATGGACAGTAAAATAATTAATAAAATCTAAGTCAAAGTAACATTTATTGTCATACATTTAGCTAGGATATCAAAATTACTATAATTGAAAGCTTAAATCGTTATGGGCAATAGAAACTTTTTTGGTGAATTTTATTTTACCCCTTTAAGTTTTATAAATTTTAATATTTACTTTCATAAGTTTGAATTTTTGATATTTGCCTCTTGCATTAATAATAATTAACAAGATAATAGTTCTCCTAAGAACGTTGTTATCTAAGAAAAATTTGAAAATTTTACAAACTTATAGAGGTAAATTTGAAAATTTTATAAATTTATAAGAGCAAATATAAAATTTAAATTTGAAATAATAATTATTACTTATTTTTAAATCATAAAAATATATTTTAAACAATCCTAAATAAATTTAAATAATTCCTAATAGATTTTAACTTTACTCCAAAAATTTAAAATAATTTAAAACAATCATCATATTAATCTTCTTGTTTTCAGTTATGAGAGTAAAAACTATCTTGACCGAATACTTAAATGGGCAATAACAATAGAAACTCTTATAAATGTATATGAATTCATTAAAACATTCCTAAGAATATATTTAGATGAACAGTGTATTTGAAATATACTTCTTTTACACTCTTTCTAACATAATTAGACACTATAACTACTTCCATCAATCTTAATTGTTCATTGTTACTTACATTCTCAATCATGACCCTTTCATTTTTCATAAAAGATCTATTTTAGTGAGATTATCCCTTATGTTTATTGAAATCCACTTGTATTTTTAAATACACTTTCATAATGCAGCCGAGCCTAATATAGCTCTGGCAATTTCGCAATCCACAATGTAGTTGGATATTTGTTCCATCGGGAGTGTTGCTCTTTCATAGATTATGAGTCACCGCATTAAATTTTAGATGATTCAAAAATTTATATCAATAACTTTAAATGAGTTTTTAGATTTTCCCAATGTCGTAATATTGTTTTGAATAGTTGTCAATAAAAATAACTTCTATATCTTGAATAAATAAATTATACCAATTATAAATGATGGCTTAATTAGATCTAATGACAAAATCGTGATAGACCAAAAAACTTAAGGGGAAGGATTAAATTATTACCCTCCTTTGTTAACCATGTACATAGATCCAGTGCATTTTTTCTACACCTACACGAGGACGGAAACACCGCATCTGTTGACGATAATACACAAAACACCAGTCATGATCATGCTATCATATTCGATGGAAGTGACCCGTTATAACGTCTCCCTTGGCTAAAGCCACGTCTCCCACAAGCTGCTGAATTGGAGGTCCATTTTCAAACCATAGCTCCAGGACAAGTGACCTTCTTGACTTGCCTGAGTATGGCCTGGTCAAGTCAGGCGACGCCCCCCTACTGCCATGGCTGCCGTGTCTAGATTTTCTCTCCGGTGGGTCTCAATGAGTAAGACAAGCGCATTGGATTGGCCATCATCATTAATTGTGGAAAATTGCAGGTCGATGGAGTGGGTAATTACTGAGGATTCAATATGGAAATATACATATATGCCGGTCTAGTGAGTGTCAACGAATTATTTCATTGTAACTTAAAAATTGCAACGGTATTTTTAAAAGGAGTGATAAAAAGAGTTATTCTAATAAGCTCAATTCCTTGTAGTGGAATCACTCTAGCTTTCAATGGGGTTGGCTTTTTTCCATTGTTCAAAACGATGGCCCGGTGTAGACGTTCCCACCCCCCTGCTACGGTAGATCAGGCAAGTGAGCCAAGCCCAAAAGTACCTTTCACACAATCAGACTTTACAGCTAAAGACTCTCCCAATAGCTTCCACTCGGTAAGTTCCAACTGTCATTTGCAAAGGATAGCAAAGCTGCCAATAGCCATATCAGGAGATCATTCCCTTTTCAAAGTGGGGTGGGCCTTGAAGGAGAACAGAGGAAGCTGTAGCAACAAGATTTCTTCTGTCTTCCTTCCAACAAGATTCATCATCCAACAAATTTGTGGCAGGAAAAGGGCCAGAGATCATCTAAATCCAGCTGCCACCCATCATCTCTCTTGAGTTTAAGCATCCCTATGCATTTGAAACAGTTACAAGCCATCCATAAAGCCTCTTCGGTTTCAGATTTTCTATGGAAATAAATTGTAAATGCAGTTCGGTTTCCTTAGGGAGTATAGACAAGGGTCTAATTCCTCTTTAGATTTGAATTGGTGGCGATTCCAATTAGCTACTTATTTCATCATGAATATGGATGTCATTTCAATCTTTTGGGCACTCAGAAATGTCATTTCATCTCTGTTCCATTTACAAGCACAAATTAACACACTCAATGAAAGACATGTCAAGTACAATGATACTAATTACACATACTAGGCAGATTATATATGGCTTCATAGCATTTCAATATGTCCATTCAGCCTTTATTCCAAAATGAAAAAGAGTATTTTCCATTAGCATCTCAATGGGCTTTAAGCAAAACATACCACTGATTCCGCATCTTAGGCCTACTAGTTATATATGTGTTTGGCCCATCATAGTATTTTTGATAAGGGTAGTACTACAAATTGGCAACTCCACGGGGATCTGAAAATTTGGATACTCAAAGTTTAAGAGGAGATGAAGGAGAATCTATCCAAAGAAACAGAAGCATGGGACAAGCTCTTACTTTAAATCTTGCATATTGAAACAAGAAGCATAACATTCAAGATTGTAAAGTTTGCATTCTGAAAACACAATGCAATGAATTACAACTCTCTTATTATAGAACTTCACTAATGAAATGCAGAACTCTTGTTCTAAAACAGGAGGCATGAAACTCTAATTTGCAAAGACTTGTCAAAAGCATAAGGAAATATTGGATAAAGACCTCTCGCTGGACATCAAGACTTATATTTGAAACAATGAACTATAGTCTAGACTCTCACATATTGGCCTAAGTGGCCCACATTAGCAAGAACACATTGATTGACTAAAAAAACCAAGGACCTCAAACTATTAAGTAAGAATCTTCTAATCATACAAGCAAAACAAAGGTAAATTCTTAAAAAATAAATAGAAAAACAAACTTACTTGCTAACACCTTGGTTTGCTCATACATAGTTTTACAGGTTTGGCAAAGTTTTGAGTTTGAATACCAATTAAAAGCTCAAAGTCATATCATCTATTGCAATTTAGAAGATAAGAAAAACAGAAGAATTAGAAAAATATGGTTTCAAATCATGTCAAATTAGTTGCAGTTTGCTTGGAGAATTTGCACTAAAGCAACCCTACTACAAACCAAGGATTCTACAAAGCTCTCTTCTTTGTGCTCCTAATAAAGTAGAGAAATAGCTCCCAAAAGAGTGCTACAAAGCCAAGTTTTTAGGAGCCCCATCCTCACCAAATCTCGCTCCATCAAATTAGAGCAAATGAAAGCTCCTTGTCAAAATCTAGAGGAGAGTGCAGTCTACTAGAGACAACTAGAAGTTCCATCTCTAGCGGACTTAGCAGAAAAAATCCAGAGGATGGAAGAAATGATGCTAAAAATCCTCCAAGCTTCAAATTCAACTTAGGCACTTCTCAAAGTCCTTGGCCTATGCAAAATAAGGCAGAGGTTAGAATAAGAATATCAAGTCATCAACAGGTGTCTTGTCAAAGGACTCAAAATCTAAATCATTATTCCGTAGAAGAAATATATATCGAAGCTAAGAGTGGTGAAACCCCCTAAAACGATTTGCAAGAAATAAAAGAGTAGAGAAATCAAATAATGGATACGATAACATCAAGGGGAGGGAATACCCTTTGCTAAAGTAGAAGATCTCTGCCCTTTCCTAGATATAGAACTACCTAAAAAATTGAAAATTCCCCAATTGTCAACATTTGAGGGGGATTCATGTCCAAGGGCTCATCAAAAGGCTTTTTGTGTAAGTCTATACCCCATGGTGAAGAATGAAGAAATAATGAGGAGGTTAATTTAGAATAGCCTAAAGAAGGATGCCTTAGAATGATCCACCTTCTTGGGATTGCAGGTTCATTAGGATATAGGAGCAACTTTCTTTAGTTTTCATGGACCAATTTTTTTACAAGCTCAATGCAACACAGAAAAGGGCCAATCTTGAAGCTTTAAAATAGAAGATCAATGGAACATTCTCATATTAGAAGCTCAATGCAACACCTCAAGGAGACAATCAAGGTTAGATGATAAAAAGAAAAGAGAAACAAAGACAGAATTGCCTCAATGCTATAAATGCGGAAGCATTGGACATATGCAAGTTGAATGTCCAAATCAAGACAGAGTGGACATCAAGGACGGAGAAAACCAATAAAAAGGAATAAGGAAAGAAAGAATGGAACTTCGGAAGATCATCAAAAAACCAAGTACAGGGAATGTATGTGAATGAGAATGATTCATCAAGTAATAGCTCTAATGAGAGAGAGGAGCATGAAAATAGCAATGTTGCTAGAATATGTTGCATGCCAGAATTGGGGAGTGATATTTTAATTCAAACAACAATAGAGGATCAAATGAAAAGACAAGCAACAATATTGAAATTGAGATAAATTCTTATTACTCATATAGTTTAGATTTCTCCATGTTTACTTGTTCATGTAGTAAATGTGAGGTGCTTAAGAAATTGCAACAATCTTATAATTCTCTCTTCAATGAGTTTAAATTATATTTTGCACTAAATCTTACCGCAATTGTATGGTATCAAGTTTTATAATATAATGATGAGAAGAGTTACATCTCCACAAGTAATGTAAATTTCAAATATTCACTAGCTATATAGTAAATTATCTTAACTTTATTTGGAAAATTAGTGACAAAGGAATTGAATAAGAAGTAAAAGCAAACAAAATATTGTCAAACTTAGGTGGAAGGAATTTAAGGTTTAAAGGCTCTAGAGGATTGATTTCACCTATCTCTCAACTCATTATATATTGATTATTTTGTTGGTTTATAAATTAAGAATTTTAATTTACTCAACTCCCTCTCTTGAGTGCCAAGTCAAATATATATTCCTAAAATCCTAATTTCGACATCTTTATAAAAATTGAGAAATCAAGAACCCATGAAAATTTGTAATTCTTGGAAACGATTTCACAAAACCTAAAAGCTCTATCAAGTCATCTTGTGATGTCTAGATCCTATTTATAATTACCTCTCTTGAGTGTCAAATTCCAAATATAAAATCATTCAATAGATGACTAATAAATTGAAAACATTAAGAGCAAGACATCACAAATAAACTAACAAAAACTTCAATATTACAATTAATTAATCACACCACAATATCCACAGAAAACCTTCTCTCCTCTAGAAAGAGAAGCTTAGTTCCCCATAATAATATCAAAAATAAGATAAAACATTCTAAACATGATGAGAATAAAGAAAAGAAGGACAATTAAGAACAAAAGAACTCATCTTCGGATTTCACCCAATTAGCAATTGAATCTTCCTTCAATTATTCAAACAATGCGCCAAACTCTCTTTAAAAATATGTTGTCCTCCACCAAATCATGTCTCCCCTTTGCTTAGAAGCTCTTTTTCTTTATATAAAACTCAATTTTGGGTTTACTTGCACCCACATATGGATTTCCCATTATTTTGTGCATAAAACTTCCAAAAATAACTTGTTTCCACAATGATTGGTGCAGTTGCGCTCAACACTTTGTCTAGTATGTCGTTTGGACAACAACAATGGTGTAGCTTGATGAGCTCATAATATACCATGTTTTAATGCCTAAATTCACATATGTTTTGAATCCTCTTTTGATGTAAATTTAGTGGTTTATGAGCACATTTTAATAAATCTGTACTTAATTTGGTTATTACTTGAAGTAAATTATATGTTAATTTATTCTATTTATTTGAAGATAATTAGGTGCAAGAAATGAAAGAAAATATGGAAGACAATAAGGTGGAGAAAGGAGTAAAACAATGGAGTTTGGATAATGAACAAGTGGCTGAAAAATGAAGATTTAAAAGTAGTAAAATATTAAGGTCAGAAATTCTAAAGGTAACTTTAGAAGTATACTAGAAGTTCTGAAGGTAACTTCAAAAGTATATTAGAAATTCTAAAAAGGGACTTGTACAAGTGTCTGGCAATCAAAGAATTTGAGGCCACAGTATCCAAATCAGACACTGTGGCATCTGATGTAATGAAACCTGGGGTTACTTGGAGGCATTGTGTGTATAGATGAAGACAAATTTAGCTTAAGTGGTAAGCATAGAAGTTTTAACCCTATAAGTTATTTATCAAAAAAATCAAGAATCATAAGATTTAGAATTAAAATATGGAATTTATGACCAAAATATTGCGACTATCTTAGATTTCATTCCCAATAATAGAAATTTTTGATATTTAGAAAATGGTATCAATTGTGATCCAGTTTTGGCATATTTTAAGGATGATTTGGAAATCACATTCAACATGACAACTTTATATCTCAAAGGTATCTTTGCACTGCATTATGAATCAAAAGATGGCTAATTTGATGAATGGTTTCTACTAAGGTTTAACTCAGTGAGTCATGACTTTGTGACTCGATCCTAAACTTAGGATTTTGAACGAGTTGGTAGAAGTGTTGTTTGCTAAGGTTTGACTCAGTGAGTCATGACTCGATGACCCGATCATAGACTTAGGATTTTGAGTGATTTGGTGAGTGTTTTTTACTAAGGTTTGACTTGGTGACCCAATCTTAAACTTAGGCTTTTGAATGAGTTGATGAGTGGTGTTTTCTAGTATCTTGCGAAAAATTAGAAATGGGCGGTCTCTGCCATTTAGACTATGAGAGATCAAAGATCCAAGTTACATGAATTAAGCCTAATTATACTTTGAGTTAATTAATCCTAATCATGGTTATCACTAATGATAGTGATTAGTGCTAAATAACCATTCTTAATTGATTTAAGACAACGTCATTAGTTTCCTAATTTATGAGGCATTTTCAGGGTTTAATCAAGGTTTAATGTGTTTTAACTATCTAATCTGTGTTACGCAGTTGTCCATTAATCATATGTGATCCACCATTACCACAGCATGGGTCGGACTCATGTGTGTACACTGGTGGGGGCCATAGCAGAGTGCCTTTAGGCACTAGAGAAATTACCATTGACTAAAGGCTACTGTTATCAAGTGAGATACCTGCCTCATGAAGACTCCTCCAAGCTCCTTCAGAAGAAAATTCTCTCCTTTTTCAAAGCCAAGAGAGGGAGTATTTATAATTTTTCAACCTTTGGGAGCAATTTGGGAATTTTAGAAAATTACCTTGGTTGCACCTGTAGAGAGTCATTTTGGGCATTTTTGAAAAATATGCCTTGGTTGCACCTATGGGGGCATTTTGGGCATTTTGTGAAATTGGAGCTTGACTCCCACTCCTTGGGAGGAGCTTGACCCCTACGCTTTGGGAGGAGTTTGACTCCCACGTATTGGAGGAAGCTTGACTCCCACGCATTAGAGGAAGCTTAACTCCCACACTTTGGAAGGAGCTTGACTCCCATGCCTTAGTAGAAGCTTGACTCCCATGCCTTGGAAGTGGCTTGACTCCCATGCCTTGGGAGGAGCTCGACTCTCACGCCTTCGAAGTGGCTTGACTCCCACGCCTTGGGAGGAGCTTGACTCCCACGCTTTGGAAGTGACTTGACTCCCATGCCTTGGAAGTAGCTTGACTCCTACGCCTTGGGAGGTGCTTGACTCCCATGCCTTGGAAGGACTTTGACTCCCACGCCTTGGGAGCTGCTTGACTCCCATGCCTTGGAAGGACTTTGACTCCCACGCCTTGGGAGGAACTTGACTCCCATGCCTTGGAAGAACTTTGACTCCCATGCCTTGGGAGGACCTCGACTCCCATGACTTGAAGGGAGCTTAACTCCCACGTCTTGGGAGGAACTTGACTCCCATGCCTTGGAAGTGGCTTAACTCCCACGCCTTAAGATGACTTTGACTCCCACGCCTTAGAAGGACTTTGACTCCCATGCCTTGGAAGTACTTTGACTCCCACGCCTTGGGAGGACCTTGAATCCCATGCCTTGGAGGACTTTGACTTTCACACCTTAAGAGAACCTTGACTCCAATGCCTTGGAGGGAGGTTGACTTCCATGCCTTGGGAGGAGCTTGAATCCCACACCTTGGAAGTGGCTTGACTCCCACGCCTTGAGCGAACTTTGACTCCCACGCCTTGGAAGGACCTTGACTCTCATGACTTGGAAGGACTTTGACTTCCATGCCTTGGGAGGACCTTGACTCCAACGCCTTGGAGGGAGCTTGACTCCCATGTCAAGGGCATTTTTGGATTTTTTTTCATGCACCTTTGGCCAATCCAAATATTTTAATTAATTAAAACATTCTTTGTGAAATGGATTGCCCAAATCTAATTAATTGCAAGTACGTCCAACATGGGTACCATGCAATTAATTTGATCTATTCTTTTATATACCCTAGTATATTTTTCAAAAATCTATTTACTTAGAGTTGATTTACAAGCCTTATTATATATGTATATATTCATATATATTAAGTTCAATTTCACCAAAAATGATGCGAACAAACTTGGCCATCTATCTGTATTTGTGAAAAAAATGCATATCTACCAAAAATACTTTTTAAATGCTAGGGGCATTTGCTCCTTCTTCTCTATTCCCTGCAAATGCTTCTTAAACAATTTGATCTATAGGCAAAATTGAAATTATCATGCAATAAAAAAAAAGAAAAGAAGAAGGGAGAAACATGTTAAGAAATCAAGTATTGTGAAAAAAAGATGCTAAAACACACATTTATTAACATATGAGACTTTCATACATTGAAGAAATATACAAATGAGTCAGAGCAATTAAAATAGACTACTTCAGATGGCTGAACTACTCCTCTACTATCTTCAATGCTTGAGCAACTTTCGAGCTCATGACTAGAGATGACTTCAACTCTATTAGAGTCTCTTCAGTCGCCATCGCTTCTTATTGGGAAATAGTTAATTCTTCCTTCAAGTGCTTGCTAATTTCTGAACCATCAGCTTCATTTTTCTCCTTCGAAGCAACAAGAGATTCTTGAAAGGATAAATGATGGCTCAGCTGGTGAAGCTCCCTTTGAAGGGCTTCAGGGCGATCTCTATTTATTCTCACATCTTCTATCAAAGAGGTCAACTCTGCTTGAAGAGATGAAAGATGTTCCAAAGTCTTGCTCATGGCTGACAATTTCTCATTAATATTAGCCCGTATATCCTCAAGTTCAACTTCCTTGGCAGCGATGGCTTCAATAAAAACTCTTGGGATAGCATCTAACTCAGCCTATGCCCATGCTTGCTGGAAAGACTTTAGTTGCTTGAAAATAGTTGATAGATAGAGATGTCGCCACCTAGCCTTTCTATACCTTTAGCACGAAATAGAAAACAATCTTGTAAATTTGCAATTGCATAAGACAAAGAGGCTGTCTGCAGTGATCTAGAAAGGTCTGAGCAAAAGGATCGGACTTCATCCTATAAGTTCTCCTATTGAACCTTGGTTTGCTCCTTTGTTGCCATGATGCCAGCAGAAGATAACATTTGAAGAAAATCCTGACTCAGCAAAGCATGAAAGCATGATGTCAATGCTTTAGGTATCTCCCTATGTGGTTCATAAATGCTATCATCAATTTGCAACAACATCTCTGGAGCAGAGGGGAAGGCTTCATCTATGGCATGATCATCCTCAACATTAGGAGTAGCTTTGTCTGCATCTCCTTTAAGAGCAATTACGGAAGCAGCACCCTCCAATGGGACCTTTGCCAAAATAACCTCTTCTTCAATTAAAGGTCTCACCAAATGGAGAAGATGTGAAGATAATGGAGAAAGAGAAGAAGGAATGTCACTAAGCTGATGAATGACCTCCTACAGATTGAATAGATCAAGCGAAGATTCTCTATGGTCTCCTACAAATGTATCAACCGTGTCAGGCTTATTGGTATGTGTCTCCATGAGAATCCCTTCAGCAATAATAGCTTCAATACCTTCCTCACCAATTGCAGCAACACCTTCCACCAATTGCTCTTGCCTCAATGGGTTTGAAAGATGATGGGGCAGAGGGAGTTGTCTCACAAGGAATCATATTCTAAGGAAGAAGTTTAAATACTTTCCAACTTACTTTGGCCTTCTTCCTTTGTTCCGTAGTGGAACTCTTAGAAGCGATCTTTCTCTTTTATGAAACAGAAGCATCCTCACTGGCTACCTCCTTCTTACACTTTTTGATAGCTAGAGCAAAATCTCTTTACTTACTAATGCCTTAGTACTCTTCGTGAGAGCAAAAATTGGAGAAATTGCTTCATCAGGAGGAGCAGTCATCGAGCAGGATAATCAAGAAATCACCTTTTTAGTTATTCTTGAGGGTGGAAGGTCAGGCAAATCTTAGTTAGTCTTTACACTCTTAATCTGCTTCGTAGTGACATTAATGTATCCAGCCCCTTTCTTTTGAGATGAAGAAGTCCTAGAGGAACTGAAACCCAAGGAGCCCTATCACGGAATTGTACTGGAGTGCAATCTGCCAAGTACTGTTCCAATCCTGCCTCTGCATCAGCTTATATTTTAGTCAATTTCTCTCTTAAGAGAGGCACACTAATTAGTGCAATTTGCTCAGCATACGCTAGAGGGATTATAGGAGCTGGCTTAGGAGTTATCAAATTAGGAGTTATTGGCTTCATCCAGATGTCTTCACCTACAGGGTATATTTATTGACCAAAGCCCTACGACCTGATATGACTATGGTTAGTACCATAAATATTCTGTTGGGAACGATGATCATCTAACCACCACACATATTGTGGAAAAGTGGCTAGCCTTTCAAAATCCAGAGCCTATTGTATTCTTAAGAAGATATCCTTAGGCATGTCAAGTACAAAAGAAAATGTCAATGGACAGTAAGCAAATGCATAACAATTTAGAGGCATCTCCCTTTTGATTTTATCCCCATTAGTACTCTTTGGATCTGTGAACTCTTGAGGCTAGGCCAGGCAAGAAGAGATTATAGTCACAAAATGTAGCAGTAAAATGGCATGATAATGGATACTACCAAGATGGGCCCTTTTTTTTTCACGCTCCTCCCGTGATATTTTCATGACATGACCTGACATTTCTTGGTCATAGCCAAACTGCTTGGCAAACCAATATGGAAAATACAACTCTATACAAAACTTAGAGCCATCCCAAAGAGGAAGTAAGCAACTTTACAAGAAAATTACATACTTATCAGGCTTTCCAAAAGTACTATCCATGCTCTTCACCTCGAATCCCATAGGATCACTGATTCGCGCAAACAAAAGCATTTCTTGGGAGAATTTATGCAACCTCAATAGGCGTTTAGTAACTTCATAAAATGAGATGTTCCTAAAAATGCTGATCATGAACCTCCCCACGAAAAGACTCTTTCTAGGCAATTGTATTAGCGATTCCACCCTATACATCCAAGGGAAGTAGACCCCCAGCCAAGACATAAAAAATGTGTTGGGAAGTAGGTATTGCATAGGACTAGTCCAGAGCGATGTAAGACCATATCACCTAGACCATGATAAATATCGCACAATACACGGGGGGCAATAGCTAACTTCTTCCCTTGTACAAGTTCAATGGCTGGAGTTAAGCACATAGGATTGATGTAATGATCATGAGCTAATGATAGATATATAATGACTGAAAGCCACAACATTAAGAACAAGACTAACTCCTCCTCTAGAGCAATGATTCTTAGGAAGGCTTCATCAACCCAGATATTCCACTTGGCCCAATCTTCAAGTGAGGGCATCTCCTTCACTTGGGCATTTGGATCAGAGATTCGCTTGAACAACTGTGCCCAACCTATCTAGGAGAATTTGGCACCAGAGCACTTCAATTTACTGATTATGCTCAGAAAATGGAATCCCAAACTACCCCTTTGAAAATCCTCATTTGGTGGGAGATGCAAATTAAAAGGTTCTCCGAGGATAGGCAATCCACAAGCAACATTGAGATCGCACAGTGTGATGCTCGTCTCACTATAAGGAAAATGAAAGGAATTGATTGCCAGAGACCAGAATTAGATGAAGTTGCACGTGGCCTCCATATGCCCTATGAAATAGACTATGGGTATAGAGAATAGTATCATAAATACCAGCTTGGCAAAGTGTACTTTCATGAATGGTTATGATATGTTCCGCCAAAAGTTTGAAGAAATTGTTCCTTGGCAATGTGCCATGGAACCTCCTCTTTCACCATCATAAACGAATTTATAATCCTTCAGAATTGTTGGGGTCTCCATTGTATATTCATGAGGATCTAGCATCTCTTTGATGGGTGATAGGAAATAGCTATCAAAACTGTCCTTCTCATCATAATGAGTGACAGCATTAGTAGATAAATAATTGCTCTCTACATCATTTTTATGAGCAAAAGATGGCAGGGAACAGAGAGAGAAAGGACATTTTTGATTTTTCATGTACCTCATGGAAAGGTGCCACATGGGGGCATGACCTTGTTTGTCGCTTTCAAGCTAGGGAGCTTTTGTCGAGAAATCTTTGCATTAAACCAAATGAAATATCCTTTATCAGACTCTTTCACCTGATAATAGCGGACAACACTTTGAAGTAAAGAGTCACTACCCTGCTTCTGCTTCTTTTGCTTTCATTGTAATGGATGTTGTGGCACTTGTGGGCAGTGCCAATTTGTAGCTCGTTAGCGATCGCGTGCTGGGCTGTGCACCACAAACCCGCTAGACTCATACTTGGCTGCACCAAACAGAGCCCACTAGATAATGTGGGCCAAGCATTCAGTAGTAAACATGCTGGGCATTTTCCAGCTTGGTGTTCACATGTGAGCAGCTATGCCTAGTCTTCTTCCCCAACCAGACGGACTAAAAATGGGTTTTCTTGCAAGGGAATTCCAGTAGATGCATGGGCATTTTTATGTGTGTAAAATGAAAAGAAACAAACAAAAAAAAATTCAGCAAGTTGTTTCATGGTATTGAGTTCACATCAATAGGTTGTGCAATTTCTATGACTAGAGCATGTTGCAGATGATTATCAAACCCTTCATTTCTATTGTTATGGTTTGCGTTTTCAGTATAATAAAAATGAATGTGGAAAGGGGGTTAGCTTCTATTCAAGAACTTCTAACCTTCCCTAGTTCTGTAGTATTGTAGCGTCGATTTACTGCTATAAGAAAATGCTAATAGAGAGGTCTCAATGCTAAACTGCGATAGAAGTTTAAAATGAGGTTCTCTCCCTCCTTCACAAAAAGATTAGGAAATGTCTCAAAGTCCTCAATGAGAACTCATCTAAATAATTGAAGACTGTCGTTGTTGAAGGCGTTGATTATGCGTCTTGTTTCAAAAAAATAGAGGAGGGAGATGAGCTTATATAGAGGAGAAGATCTACCAGTGGTGACCTTAATTCAAAAGCAAACACAAAAATAGGAAGATGCAACAGGTACTTTCCAATGCATATTCCAAATGAGGAAAGAAACAACCATTCATTGGACCATTGAAACATGAATTTTATTTTCTTGCATACAATGCATACAGAAACACCAGAAGTCCAGCCAGCTCGAGGTGACTTCGATGATTATCACCATGCCCATTTTTATGATTACCCAAGCTAATAATTGTCGGGGGGCATTTGTTGAGGTATGGAGCTACGATTGAACTAGAATTTCACCATTGGCATGAAGCTCATAACACTACGCAGCCAAAGTAAAGCTTTCCCATTCTAAAGCACCATGCAACTGATGTGCTGACGTGCTGAGGGGCGCAGGCAACTCTCTCTTCGGTTGCTAGAAATAGAGACAGCATAGATGTGCCCTAATGGGCAGTTCATTATTGTGAACTTGATTCAATGTTTCGGATGGTCAGCACTGGCAGCGTCAGATTGGGAGACAGAAAGGAGTCAATGATTGACAGGTTAGACGATGATCAGTAGCATTAATTAACGAATGAATAGGCAGATAGCAACAGCAGATGAGTCTTTCAGCAGATCTTCAAAACTTTTCCAAACTAGAAACAGATGGTCAGCCAATCGGGTGGAGCAGCTGATATGCAGTGGCCAGACCAAAGCAACGATGGACGACAAGAAGTCATCAATGCTCGGGAGGTCCAACCATCAATGGGTAGCATCATCGGCAGCAAAGAAGAAAGGCGCGATAGTAGCTCCCTTTTGCATTTTTTGGTGACTAGAGGAGACAATCTGGCAAGGCAAAAGTAGTTTGGAGTCGGAAAGACGGCCAAGGCTTGATAGTCTAAGTAGATCGACCATCTGATGGTTGGACGGTGGTAGATTTAAAATATTGGCATCGAGGAAGAAGGCATGAAAATGGCCTTGTTTCACATTTTCTGGCAATTCAGCATGATGAAGAGTCATCAGACATTAGATTGTTGGTGGAGACATTGCAGTCGAAGTGGATTGACCATCCAATTGTCAGATGGTGGCGGCGTAAGAAGAACCAACAGTGGGTTTTTCCCACCCCATCGAAAAACGAAAGTAGTAACTTCGTCAGCATCCTGGTGGTAAATGGCGATAGCGAATCTATGCTGCTTCCGCTCAGCAGCAAAGAAGTTGTAATGCCAGCTTGTGTTCATCAGCAGCATCACGTGACCAGCGGCCGACAACTTCATTGGTAGCAAGCGAAAATGGTAGGGGATAGAACTAGTTCGTCGGAGGAGCATCGTTCAACGAGTTGGGAGAGAAATACTCCAGTTCAAGTCGTGCAGGCAGGCTTTTCGCTATGTAGTAGAGACAGATGAGTTGATGCATAGCCAAGAGAGATCAGCCATTGCCCATGCAAGTGAAGAAACTGCTGAAGATGGTGATGCACCTTGTGGTGATGTGCTGTGCAATCGAGGACTCGAGGTAGCATCTCATCGTCCAGCCAGCAGAATGTGACTCAATACATCTGATGACGTGCCATGTAGCTAGATAGGGCAAACATCTCTCATACGTCGTGTAGAGGAGATGGCATGGGTTGACGTGCCGCATATTCAAGGTAGCTCGTTGACACACAACCAACAAAATAATTTTTGCTATACTGGCATGCCGCTGATGTGGTGTGGAGATGGGATGAACAACGATAGCAAGCTACTCCACAATCTTGTTGATGTGCCATGTAGTGGGAGGATTTTTTGTCCAATATGCAATGATTTTTGCCCAAAAACATATGGCAGAAGTATTTTCGCTAAATATGCATTTTTTTCACAAAGACAGACGGATGGCCAAGTTTGTTCACATCATTTTTTGTGAAATTGAACTTAATATATGTGCATGTATACATATATAATAAGGTTTGTAAATCACCTCTAAGTAAATAGATTTTTGAAAAATATACTGGGTATGTAAAAGTGCATCAAACTAATTGCATGGTACCCACTTCGGACGTATATGCAATTAATTGGATTTTGGCAATCAATTTTACCAAGAATGTTTTAATTAATTAAAATATTTGGATCTGCCAAAGGTGCAAAAAAATTCCAAAAATGCCCTTGGCATGGGACCCTCCAAGGCGTGACAGTCAAGGTCCTCCAAAGGCGTGGGAGTCAAGGTCCTCCCAAGGCGTAGGGCTCAAAGTCCTCTCAATGCGTGGAAGTCAAGTAACTTGCAAGGCGTGGGAGTCGAGCTCCTCCCAAGGCATGGGAGTCAAGGTCCTCCCAAGGCGTGGGAGTCAAAGTTCTTCCAAGGTGTGGGAGTCAAGGTCCTCCCAAGGCATGGGAGTCAAAGTGCTCTCAAGGCATGGGAGTCAAGCCACTTCCAAGGCGTGGGAGTCAAGGTCCTCCCAAGGCATGGGAGTCAAAGTGCTCTCAAGGCATGGGAGTCAAGCCACTTCCAAGGTGTGGGAGTCAAGCTCCTCCCAAGGTGTGGGAGTCAGGCTCCCTCTAAGGCATGAGAATCTAGGTCCTCTCAAGGCATGAGAGTCAAAGTCCTTCCAAGGCGTGGGAGTCAAGCTCCTCCCAAGGCATGGGAGTCAAGCTACTTCCAAGGTGTGAGAATCAAGTCACTTCCAAGGCATGGGAGTCGAACTTCTCTAAAGGCGTGGGAGTCAAGCCACTTCTAAGGCGTGGTAGTCAAGCTCCTCCTAAGGCGTGGGAGTTAAGCTTCCTCCACAGTGTGGGAGTCGAGCTCCTCCCAAGGTGTGGGAGTCAAGCTCCTCCTAAGGTGTGGGAGTTAGGCTCCAATTTTCCAAAATGCTCAAAATGCCCCCACAGGTGCAACCAAGGTATATTTTCCAAAAATGCCCAAAATACTCTGTTTGAATCGGAAGATCTGGCTCAAGAAATGATGAGGAAGAAATAAATGCAAATGGAATGACATGACCGAAATTGATCGCCTTCGGAAAATACCAAAGGATTTTTCCATTATTATTAGTTTTTCCTCAAATTAATTACACTTGCTGTGTACATTAGAAAATTGTGTGTTCACATCCCAGACCACAAGTGGTCCTAATTACATCTCCAC
>JAYJMB010070421.1:0-13161 GCA_036873735.1 Pouteria campechiana
GCAAATTCGAATTAATTTTTTGTAGAAAAAGATAAATTCTGCAAAAACATTGACCTAATGTGTTAGACCAAGATGGGGGTCGAGCTTGAATGGATAAGCTATATCCACTAGATTAAACGACAGAACAAAGTCAGTACGCTTATGCCAAAAAAAAAAAAAAATAGTAATTCAAACTACAATCATATTCCTTACAACAACCAAATGCACCTTGAAAAAAATATGCATTACAATGATCCAAGTTGCATTCTCTAAGCAATTTGGTCGAAGCACAAAAGACAGCCTTCTCTAGGAATCCTATTATAGTTAATCAGCGGCAGGAAAATACAGGGGCCTCCCGATTCTTTTAAGTTCTACCAGCGGAATAACTTAACAATCTTTCTGATATGAAAGATAAAATACAGCGGCTGTTCCTTTGATGGCAGCAGTCACTACCGCTGGGGCGGCAGTTCAAGGACATTTCCTTTGAATATACGAGACACCATGCTCCTCATACCTGACAGGAATTTAATAAATCAAAGAAATATAAAAATTAATCTTCAACTGAAGTTGAGTCCAATATGAATGAAAGAGGAAAAAGAGTCCTGGAAAGAAAATTTTAAATGACTCGAGCAAACAAAGCAAGGCTCCATGAATGGGAACCCACTTTGGTGAACCACAATATTTGACAATAAATTGCCAAAAACCAAAACTTAGACAAAAGCTGATAAAAAAAAAAGCACAATTCCATCAGTACAGACTCACTCAGCTTTGGAGAACCACATCTGCTGAAAGGAACCAAGAGATGCCAGTATACTCCCTCCTATCCAAACACTGTATACAACATTCTCACGTCAACAGTACTAAAAGTAAGTTTCCAAGAACCAATGATGGTGGTCTAATAACCTCCCTGGAGGGAATTTGTTTAACATTGGCAGAAACCAGTTGTGCAAATGCTCTCAGCACACTCTTCGTTGTGGCTCAAAAGTGGGACAGCAGACAGCTTAAAATTCAACACAAGAAAACAATTTACTTCGGATGAACAAATCATGGAAACAGATGAAGGAAATAGCTGTGCCAGGAGGTCAGGAACCAATCCAATCTGCCATCTAATAATACCACTAAAAGATCCTCTTTTTATGCATTGTCGATAAGGATGATTTCCTTTCTGCTTCTTAAAGCAGTTGCAGCCCTGGTGCTAGATGTTTGAGGATAGGTGAGCCTCCAGCCCTCAAAACCTGAATTGCCTTGAGAAGAGTACCGAGTGACTTGAGAAAACAATACATACCTGAATCGCCTTTCAGTTGCATTGCCACTTGCCAGGACTTTCACTCGTGCAGCTTGAGGTGACTCCTGCGATTGAAATAAGATTAGGATGATAATCTAAATTCTATTAAAAATAAAAGACACATAAGCATCAGATTAATTTTTTTCCAGCAACTTGTCACTAAGATATTATTTGGTTTCAAGCATTCTGACATTAAGGAATAGGAAAACATTCGCTCATGATGGTTGGTGCAAAAGTAAAAGCTAAAAGCTAAAAGCTAAGGTATTGTCAGCGGGTAAGTATTAGAAGAGGCCCCATGGACGAGGAAACAAAATCATATAAAGGCAGCTATTCAGCCATTGAACTCAGTAGAGAAAGATGACATCCTATCTTATGATCAGGAGCTAAATGTCAAAATCTTAGGTTCAAACTAGAATGCACTTAATTCAAGAAGAAACCATTGGAGGCAGCAGTCAAAAAGCAGATCAGATAAAAGAAGAGAACAAGAACACCAAACATGGCATGGCTAATGCCAGAAGGTCTAATCATTTCCATGGTGTGAAAATTTACTCTCATGCAGATGGAAGATCAGCAGTGTGTGTGGTGCAACTGCTGACAAATTTCCTCTCTTATGTTATATAAAGGGCAGTGCAGATCATAGCTAGATGCTCACAATTAAGTAAATTGAGGAAGCTGAGGCTACATGGCTTAAAATATTTCATAGAAAATGGTTTTCAAGTATATTAAATTCTAAGATTAAAGGCTCCAAGAACAGCTAGTAGCCTACCAGCATTCTTTTCAGGTTTTTGAGGAAGTATAAAACCTAATCTCATGGATTTTCTAGATTCCTATGAATAGAAAAATATATAAAAAAAATTCAAGAACTATAGCCTTGATCCCAAAAAAGCCATGAATCTTCGATTTTAGGCCAGTTAGTTTAGATGACAACCCATACAAAATTATGGCTGAATTCATGGCTTATAGACTAAAACCAGTACCAAGTAATAATATCTGAAAATCGTCAGATTTGGATGATTCTTTTATAGCTAGAGTGATTCACTGTCAATGCAGATCAGGCGATCATGGGCCAGTGTAAGCTTGATGTAAATTGGCAGCTTTATATGTTAGGAAGGATGGAATTTGTAGTCAAATGGCTATATGGTGCATCAAGGCATACAAACTTTCCAGATTTTGCGACTGCTTCCCTAAAGGGGTTTGTTAAGAGTTCCAGAAGCCATAGGAAAATCCACTGTTGCCATTGCTTTCTGTGGTTGTCGCGGTGCCTTTGAAGCATCTGATGGAAAGAGCTAGAGAGTTTGATCCAATTAGAGTTTTGAAGCAGAACAAGAAGGCATCCATGATTCGCACCTCTAATTTGCAGATGATAATATTCTTTTCTATGGTGCTGACTTGTAAAATTTGTTTAAAATCATAACAGTCCATATGTTTTTTGGATCCATCTCTGATTTAAGAATCGACATCCTACAAACAATCCCTGGGAGCAAATATTAGCAAGGGAAGAATTTTTGGGCGTTGGCTTGGGCATTTGGTTGTGAAGCTGGTTCTTTTCCATCTTCTCATTTAGGGCTGTTATGCATTTATAAGTCTCCTAAGCTGTTAGGGGGATTATATAGTTCAGAAACTTGATTAGACTGTCATGTTGGAATATTTCTTGTCTCTATTCCAGTATCCCATAAGGTCATTTGTAAGCTAGAAACAGAATGGAAGGAATTTCTCGAGGCGAGGCGGGGACCAGGTGATGAAGCACAAACTTCATTTAGTTTGTTGGGATAAGATGTGCAAGTCAGTAAAGATGATTGGCATTCAAAGTGTAAAGGACATGAACAAGCCTTCCTAAGCGTCTCTGGTACGCAGCTTGCTTGATTTACTGGTTACAGCTCATTATAGGGAGCTTCTATACAGTACCTGATTTCAAGAATAACATTCTGTTTAAGCTGGGAATACTTTATAATGTTTAGGTTTGACATGATAGATTATGCAGTGATAGGCCAATATCTGGCTTTAGATCCAGATGATACAATATGGACCTCTCTATAAGGTTCTCAAAGGGTAAGAACTCCCCATTTCGTCATGATAAATATAAAAATGAGTTGTTGGAGCTCTGCAACCTGCTTAGCCTACTGCAGTCCCATTGGGAACCACTGTGCTGACAAATGGATTCTGGGCCCGTTTGGCCTGGCAGTAAGATTTAAGCACTTTATTAAAGTGCTTTTATATATAGAGCTTTTTCTAAAAGCTCCAAATCACAGCTTTGATGTAAAAGCCAGAAACTGGCTTTTTACAGATTTCGATGCGCCTAAAGAGCTTTTTCCCTTTCCAGCCAAACAAACGCTTTCCACATTTTGGGGCCAAAAAGTGCTTTGGAGCTCCCAAAACGCCGGGCCAAACAGGCACTCTGATTGCTGATAAATCAAAAAAATTTCAGTGAAGGCATTTTTGGATATTGTTGATCCTAATTTTTACCGGAGGCTGGACACTGTTAGTTGCATTTGGAAGTTTGGCAGGCCACCAAGAGTTCTGGCATCTGCCAGCCTGGACACAGTATATAGTGTTCTTTTAGGCTGTTTATTTCATCTGTGCATGATTTGACAGAAACACTAGTTAGTTCTTCGGAAGGATAAAAACTTGGAGTGGGCTTTGGATTTACAGGGCTCTTCTAAGGATTTTGTACATGAATCTTCAACTCCACTTTTTTGTTCATATTCCAGATGAGAGAAACAGTAGGACGTTCAAGGACATCTGTGGTTCAAACTTGGTTTTTTAAAAGACTGAAAACTGGCATTGATATTTCAGGGCTCTTCTTTTCAGGAAAGTCTAGGGCTCTGCCAGGTCATCTCATACCCTCTGTCCACATTATAAAATCCCAATGCTTTTCATACAATTAGTGTTTGAATAAATTTTAAAAATTACAGTACTGGGTATTAGATGATTATAAATGCATCAGGAATCAAGATGATCCTTCAATCTAATTTACAGTTCAAGTATCAAGTGAAAACTGAAAAGTAAGAAAAAGCTAGAAGTAACAAATTTTAAATAGAAACCTAAATACTCTACAAGAGCGTGTCAGACATGAAAACTATTTTCATCAGACGGTTTTCCACATTAATATGGACAGATCTTGATTCATGGAACTTTCATAGCAAACAAGCAGTACCTTTTTTTTCCTCCTCTTTGAAAGTTGAGTAATACTACTAGTCTTTGAAACTTGGATAACATGTATGCAAATGCATACCTACAAGTTGCCCTAGCAAGTAGAATGCAAAACTAAGCAGCAATTGCGACTATTAATGAGTAAGCATGTTTTGCACCTCAAAGTGCTTCTACAGAGAATGGAGCTCACAAAGAGACTGCATAAGCCCAATATAGTTGACTCGTCTTAAAGACATCATTCTAAAATATAGGATAGGTTTAGTTTACTATTCAAGCCCGGCTATTTTAAGATAGAGGATACTAGAAAAGCACCAAACCGAATGAGTTACTCCAGTAATCAAACACATTAATAACACAGGTTTAATAGCCTCAGAGTCAAGGAAATTTACCTCTATCAAATCTTTCTCAAGGCGCTCCTTCAACTGTTGCATAGATGCTGTGCCACCAGCAAGCTGTTGAAAGGAGAAAGCACTCAACTAACTTATCTGAACTAAAATAGCCAATAAGTATTGAAGGATGAAATAATCTTGGCAATCTCTTTTTTTCCCTTTTCTTTGCTTTTCTTTTTTTTCTTTTTCTTTTCTTCTCCCCTCATAGGAAGCAAGGAGATTCTTATAACCTGATGCTGGAATAAACTAAACTAGTTGCAGACGGATGCTTGATCACGGGTTTTTAACTGCTGCTGCATCCTTTCAATAATCTGGTCAACAACTCTGTGCAACAAGTTTCAAATAGGATTGCAGAAACTAAAACAGGTTTCTACTTTCTAGATTAGCTTTCACCAATAGAATTTCAGAGATGTGTAAAAATGCTAATTTTACAAACAAGAAGCTTTTCAGATTAATGCACGCATGCCAAATGAATTTGCTAGATTCAGGTCCATGGAATAGTCTGTTACAGTAATACTGCATCACTTAATCTACCCCGTTTTTACCGAAGGATTAACCTATCCCTTTTAAACTGAAGGATATAATAACCCAACCAATTTGTAGGTGCACAAGTCTATAAGATGCTCCATGATACAAAGTTAGGTATGCGAAGTTAGTACTGCATGCTCTAGAGATGTCAAATCACCATTCTTAGAAGGGTAGAGTCTTTTGTAACAAGATTGACTACCTAAACTGCCTGTTCATCTAAAAGGGCAACTACCTAGACTGCCTGTTCATCTAAAAGGGCCAACCCGATATGCACCATTAGTTTTTTATAGGAATGATTACTAAAAGGCAATTTGTAAGGTCGACAGGAGAAGAATACCGATGATGAAAAGTTTAAGGCATTATGTTGGTAGTTGATTGGTGGAATATCAGGAGTCAGGACATCAGATTTCCTGTTTGTTTTTCCAAATTCCAACACTTATAGATATTTGCAATTATTCTTATTTCCTAAACATTGTCTTTCCAATTGAAATGCACCACCAGCCTTGATCTCATATGTCAAAGTCAAACAACAAAAAGCAACCATTTTCCTATGATCTTAGAATGTAATGTTCCATCTTTTTGCCTCACCACTGAAACATTTTAGTCCTTTATTTCCAAGGTAAATCTGCTGTTACTTTCTTCAACCAAGAGATAAATGGATCTCATGGAAATGCAGGAGATTTAAATGTGTCCGGTTCACAGTTAGCCAATCTAACAATATTTTCCACACAAGCCACCACAAAGAAATAAATGTGCATTGCAACAAAAGAAAGCAACCAATTAATATTTATGCACAACAAGAATTCATTTGACATATTTGAAAACTTGAAAAGTCTTTAACAACATGGAATGAATTTTACCAATATACTGCTAAACAGCTCCCTTCGGATGTCCACATCACACTTATTTATGCTCTCGATAACCTTGAGGTATTTGCAAAAAACAAAAGAAAGTCAGCAAAAATGACCAATGGAAGAAGGGTACAGAAGCCAGCACACACAAAATTAAGCAAGATAATGGACATCTGACCATTTGGGGAAGACCACGTACAGAATCCCCGTAACCTTCCACTCCAGGAATTGTCTAGCAAATATGAAAACATAAGGCGAATACCCACTCAACAGAAAATATAGGTTCAAAAGAAAACAACAAAAACACCAACTTTTACTGAAGATTACATGAAAGTCTGCCCACACATTAACATTTAAGAAAGGAAATGCACATTACACGATGAAAGATCTGTGCTTTGAGAAAAACATATGATGAAAGCTTTACTAAGATTACAAACAGATGCTAGCGTATTCCACAAACCAAAAGGAGAAACCTCCAAGACTAACATCCCCACTTGAACCAAGATAAGCAAAAGGAAAAGATTTCATATGAACTGTTGAAATCATGCAATCCCCCCTGTCAAAGGCAGTCTGAAAATTATTAAATGACTTCATCTTTTTCTTTCTTTAAAATGCTGCCAAATCAAGTCCAATGAAGCCTATTAAAAAAATGACAGAATTCAGGTTATGTTGAATGATATAATGATACCAGAAATCTACATAAATTGGTCTTAGATAAGAACTAAGGGAACAGAAACAAAATTCAATGTTCACCCATGAAAAACAAATGAGCATTCCTTCATGTCAATAATATGCAGGCATTTTCAGAGGAAAGTTATAGTCCATAGACAAATATCACTTGGCTACCAACCTGGACTAAAGATGGATTAAACAGAATATCGGGAATCTTGAATCTATCAGCACCAATCTCAATTGTCCTGTATCACAGTCGAATGGAAAAGAAATTACATAAGAATTAAAGGTTATATCATGTATTTAAATGCACTCAATAAAGAAGAATAACACCATATCATGAATTAAACACTGTCAAACCTGTTGTCCTGAAAGTAGTCTTAGCCAAATAAATAAACAAAAGGAGAAACTGGTTGCATTGCCGTATTGAATATATCATATATAATCAAAAGGTTAAATACATATTGACAAGGAA
This sequence comes from Pouteria campechiana, assembly GCA_036873735.1. Taxonomy (NCBI): domain Eukaryota; kingdom Viridiplantae; phylum Streptophyta; class Magnoliopsida; order Ericales; family Sapotaceae; genus Pouteria; species Pouteria campechiana. The sequence continues at coordinate 7,330 of JAYJMB010070421.1, forward strand.
CTTACTGCCCATCTGGAAGCTCATATGGCGTCATTGGAATATTTGAATAGCCACTTTCTGCAAGCACAAAGCTTTAGAAGTCAACATCTTCTTTCAAATTTAAAAGAAGGCACAGCTTAGTTGTACCAATAAGCATGCAGTAAGACACACAATGCATAATTCAAGTCACTCCATCTACTTTACTCCTGAACCATGCCTCTGATCCCTATTTGTTTTTTGTTTTTTTTTTCCCCCTTTTAACCAAAGTAAGTTTTCTCACCTACTGAAGATTTTTGTCCATTTAGCTAATTTAGAAACTAGCAGCAGTTAGGTAGGTTCCTCCAGTAGTGGAAGCTACATACTTCGAACTGGAATTAGCCATAACATTCACACACATACACTGGCTATGTCACTTCATCATGCTTCCTTTCCTAAAAACATAACCTTGCAATTTTTCTTTTTCTTTTTCTTAATTTCTGTCTTTCTTCTTCTTCTTTGTTTTCAAATTTTTGACAGATAACACAGCACCCTTCTTTCATGAAGGGAATCATGTTTCCCCGGTTCCCTAAATATTGAGATAAGTTACACCAAGAATAAGTTCCTTGAAACATTTAAAATGTCAAAATGGATCAACACATTGAGATGAACACCAAACAAAATTTCAAAGAGTGTTAAAAAAGAAAAAGAAAAAGAAAAAGTGAACTAAGTCCAACAAATGCAAATGATTCAAGAAAATAAGATGCAACATGAGATTGAAAACAAGCTGCCATCACACCACCACAGCTTCCACAAGATAATGGAGCTTTCCCTCAAGAATTTGTTTTGGACAAACCCATCCTGTATTATCTGGTTGTCCATAGTCACCTCTGAAAACTAGGGGTGCAAATCAGATCGGTTCATACCAGGTTGGGGTTGTCCAAACCCTAACCCATATCTTTTAGAATTCGGGTTGAAATCGGGTCAAGTTCAAGTCAACAATGAAAACAACTCCTACAAGTACATTTCAAACATATGCATCATAAATTAAAGCATATAAATAATAACCCAATAGAAAAAATCATAAGTATTATTAAAATTCAAAATAAAAAATCATAAGTACATAAAAATTCAAAATAAAAAATCATAAGTATTATAAAAATTCAAAATAAAAAATCATACGTATCAAAATTCAAAATACAACTTGCTGATCACAACCCTAATCAAATGCAACTTGCTGAACACATCCATCATTAAGATTACCATTGGATTACCTTGGATACTCGGTTGTTCATCAACTAATAAACACATTTCAGATTTCTAGAGCTAAGATTATCATTCTACCTTAAAAACTTAATGTTTCAAGGAAAAAGAAAACAAAATCATCAACGATTTCACCGAATTTGAATTTAAAGAACGATTCCTCACTAGATTCGCTGGAAGCCTGGAATAGAAGAGGGAGCAGTTTACTGGAAGCCTGGAACAGAGGAAGGTTGGACTTGCTGGAAGCCTGGAACGGAAGGGGAAGATGGCATGGTTGGATTTGCTGGCCGAATGGAAGGGATTTGACGCTGAATAAAAGAAACGACGGCCTGACGCCAAATGGAAGGGTTTCAGGCTGCAATGGAAGAACCGTTTCAGGTAACAAGGGAAGAGATGGCATGCTGGAATGGAAGAGATGATTCAGGTAGCAACGGAATGGGCAGGCTGGAAGAGGCAGCAGTGGCGGCAGGCTGGAAGAGGCAGCAATGGCAACAGGCTGGAAGAGGCAGCAATGGCGGCAGGCTGGAAGAGGCAGGGCCGTGGAAGAAGAGGCAACGCTGTAAGAGGGAGAGCCGTGGAAGAGATACGGCCGCTAGATAATCTTTACGTTATGAGTAATTCTATAATACATTGGAGAAGTCTACAACATTGCATAGATGGCTAAATGCCTTCAATATGCTTGAAAGCTTTCTGCAGTTGTTCACACATTGCTTACCAGACTCTAAACTTAAAAGCCGCACCAGAACTGACCAAGATATCATCAGGTCCTCACAATACAAATCTCTTCATCAGTTTCTTAATTTCCAACTACAAGTTTGTTTACAAGCCTGTTAACTAACACTAATTGCGTCTAGAATTGTTTGGTCTATGACAGGCAGCAAAGACATGATGATGTATATCAAAGAAGCATGGTGAAAAGTCCCTCACAAGTACATTGAACCAAACAAGAAACTTGTTTACTGTGGTCATGTTAAGTATACCAAACCAATAATTAACTATCAACATTATCATCCATGAGAATAAAAATTCAACATTGCTGAGCACAGCTGTTGTAATGGAATAAAAACAGACCATCAAATGCAGTGTCTGGTGCCCGGCATACACATTCCTTTATATCACTAGCAATTACCCTCTGTCAAGAAAAGGTAGAGAACTTAAAATAACTAAATGCATCAAAGATCTTAGAATGAATGGACAAGGTAAACAAATCATGTGGCAACTAAATACCTGCCAATACAACTTGTAACTTTCAGTTGTATTGGGGAAATCAAGATCAACTGTCTGTTCGATGTAAAAAAGATATAATTAGTATTGATTCAAAACAAAACTATTGAAAAGATAGAATTGACAATTGCAACAAATAAAATAAATGCTTGTGCTTCATTTCAGTTCTAAAGTAAAGCACAAGACTTGTTTTGGATAACTAAAAGCAGGCTGAACCTGGTGCGAATTAGCTATTTTCATATAACAGGTAATTGAAGTTGGTTGAATCAGTATACATCAGTCTATAAGTCTGCAGATTTTCTTCATTTCCAATCATTAGATGGCACAGAAGCAAATTTTTATCTCACATAGGGTGCTGAGCCTGAGAACAGTATAAAATAGTATGGAAAGAAGCATATTCATGTTTGTGTTCTTCGTCTGAATCCTGAGGTCAATGACTCCCTAGACATTCGCCATATGTTGCCAAGCTACCAAGAGGTGGTTCAGCTTTTTTTTTTAGCTAAAATAGAAACATGAGGAATAGAGTTTCCAGCATAGATGGTTGGACTAAAAGGTATACCCAGCTTGTCCAAAGTGGTAATTTAAGGATTGGTGTCCTTGGCAATGAAGACAAACAATATTTTTGGTGTGAAGATGGAAGCATGAATAAATAAATAAACAGCAACATTAAGTTTCCACAGTTCTCATTTCCCATTGCAGACACACACGTCACCTTCTAGTGAACATCAACAATCACCATCTTTTGGGAATTAAAGGAAAAGATCCTAAAAAGATCTTTGAAGGTCTTAGCCTCCACATTGGCAATGATGCTCATGAGCAGTCTGGGTTGCCCAAGGAAGTGCCATTAAACTTCAAATTCGAAAAATAGCACAAGGATGGTGAATCAAGTCATGGTGATGGTGTTAAGTTCCTGAGGTCCACAAAGACCACCTACTCTTGAGGACCAATGCCTTAGCCTATTCAGTTATGTGCCCTCAGAATATAGGTTTCCAAGGGCCTATTCGAATGTGTGATCCTTTATTCTTTACACAATGCACCAAAGTGGCACGAAAGGTACAGTTAGTTCTCTATTTTCAAATTTTCAACAGAGCAGCAGCCTCCTCAGTATCCTTGTTTATTGAAAGGACCACAGCAGCAATCCAGAACAACCTTATCAAATGTTCCACTGAAACATCATTATGCTCCCTGTAAAAAAAAAAAAGGAAATGGAATAATAAGATAAAGGAGGTTACCTGAAATTCTCCTGGTCGTATTTCCTTCCTTTTGAAAGAATACCTAGGTTTTATCTTCAAGCAAATTAAAAGAAAAAGAAAATGGAAAATCAAAGACAGATTCAGCAGCTTACCATAAGATTACCCAAGTTGCACGTTTAGGCTAGGATGTATCTTACCATGATACCTTTGCTTTCCAAGCTCTTCATCATGCATTCGGTCAAGAATTCACCGCCAATTGGTGATGTTGACACAGCCTTCAGCCAAGGAGAAACCATTCATTCAAGAAACATAAAGCTGCTTTCTTATCATGAAAGCCAGGCCCAGGATTATTTATCATAGGAATACAATTTGGAAACACTTAAAAAGGTACTCGAATTTCCACACAGAACAACATATGACAAAATAGGCCACCACATAGTAGTCAGAATCAGCATCATGCATCTTCTTAAAATTAAACATATGACACAAGAGTGTGTGTGTGTGTGTGTGTTGCCCATCACATACCATTACAATGGTAATGAAAATAACGACCACATTCTTAATTCTACAAGTTTTATATCAAATGCCAATCTTGTTACCTCGGATATTTAGAGATAGAATGGCATAACAAGGTCCACAGCTAACAAGATATAGTGGAATGGCATAACCAGATCCACAGCTAACAAGATTCACAGTTAAGTCCAATTAGCAGGGATGAGGCTTAGATGAAGTCCATGCTCAATCCATTTCCATGATGCCAACTTAAAAAATGTTTAGTTGTTGTTTTCAGGAATATGCATTGGATGCATTGAATAAGTATTTGCATTTCGCACAGCAACGCATCCCATATTTTTCTATACCCTTATATGATGTTAACAGTTGAAACTCAAATATACAAAAACTTACAAATCAAATGCATATCAAAGCATGATACCTTACATACACAGAAAGCCAAATCATAAGTGCACATTAGAACAAATCACTGATGTTCTAATCCAGTTCAGCAGTATCTAGTGACACACCTTTTGAAGAACATAACCATCATGCACAGCAGCAACTGTAGTAGATCCACCACCACTGCAAAAATGGCACCATTGTTTTATTAGCAACCATAGTTCCAAGTTGCATGGCCAATTTACATGATAAAATCTTAGTTGGGCAGTAAAAGTAATCCCATATAAAATTAACTAATTAAAAAGGTAAGAAAATAGTGATTTTCATAGTTTATATTAATGGCAACATTTCCGAGTGCATACCTAAGGTATGCTTTACAAAAATGGCTAAAACATAGATGAAGCAAAGAATTTATGCAATTAGTTATAATTTATATAGGTCTAATTAAAGAAAGATATATAGAAGCAGGAGCAGAGAAAATGCATTTCATGCCCAATTGATTATAAAATGCAGATATAGAAGAGAGTATCGAATTAACTCATTCCAAAATTTTCATCTCCTAACTTTTGACAGAACGATGCACAAGGATAGAAGCATCATGGGGGCAATTTTTTCATCATTGTCATTATCCAAAGCTGTCTCCCACCTAAGTGGAGTCAGCTACATAAATCCTCTTGCATCATTCCTGGAGATCTTGAGCAAGGTCCTGAGTAAGCAAAAGCACTTTCATATCTTTCCAAGCAACCTCCAACGACCTTCCTCTAGTTCTCTTATTGCCTTCTACTTTGATAAACTCAGTCCAAAATGTGTTAGCAATATAGAAAATTTCAGGCAAAATTTTGCCAAAAATTTTGATTTGGACCATTGGCAAAATGATTTCGGCATAGAAAATTTCGTATTTAGTGTTTTAGGCGAGATCTTCGAAATAGTAGCAAAATTTCACCAAAATATCACTGAAATCTCGCCAAGACAACGAGATTTCACCGAAACAGTAGCAAAATTTTGTTGATAAAAGGAAAAAAACGTAGCAATCAGCCCTAAAATTTTTTGAAACCGACCTCTTCCTCCCCAACACACTTTTTCGAAACCCTAGTACTAATTTTTCAACCAAAAAACTTCATCTAGGCAAGATCGAACACTGGCAGCTAGGGTTTCCTCTTCCATTTTGGGGATTTTCGAGCTTACATGGATTTTTTAGCTTCAAATCCCAAATGGAAGTTTCGAAATCACATTTCGTGGTGACTTACATGCGTTTCAAAGCTTGAATCCGACGCAAAGAGGAGCGATTCCTCCCTCTTACGTC
>JAYJMB010070432.1:0-24159 GCA_036873735.1 Pouteria campechiana
CCTTACTCACACTACTACAGAAAATTAGATTGGAGCAAGGTTCTAAATTTGGGTGCCCACGACAGCACCACCAGATTGTCCTCAAGCAAAATAGAAATTTTGAACTCATGAATCAGTTAGGATAATCTCTCTCAAATAATCAAGAATATGCTAGACAAATTACGCATGTATATATAATTCAAAAATCATTCAAAATATTTAATAAGTAATCTCATGAAACTCATACTTCATCAATCCTTTTATGAAGTGAAAATGTGTGTGTGTATGTGTAACGTCAATTTAATGCTAGATGCATACTTTTCAGTTAATAATGTGCAAACCAATGATTCTCATGATCTTCACAAACACCCCATAAGCTTGCTTTTCATAATCCATCTTCATTAATATCGATGACTTTGTTCACTTGGATCAATAAGACTTTGTTAAGCTTGTAATGGGGCCTTGGGTTTAGCTAACAAAGAAAAGGAAGAAGGATTCACAAGGTAAGAGATCACAATTGAATTTTACATGAATGTTTACTCTCTTAACTTTTTATTTGCTCATCTTTCTTTTTACTAGCTGTATTACAACCACACCCCCAAACTTATTTCCTTTTGAGTTAATTGGGAAGTGATTCCCCAAATTGAAAGACGAATCCTTACTAATTCTTTTTTTTGTCCCTTTTCTTGTCCTTTTGGCATTTTTCTTTTCAATTCCCTCAAACTTATCTTCTTTTGCTTCATTCATACCTCTCAAACAACCATAAGCATAGAATATGTCTTTTACTAGGTTAAACATGATTTTCAAGCTAAAAAGGGTTTGATAATGAGGCTAAAGATAGAAAAGTTGAATGGATTTTTCACATGCTTTGCATATGCCATTCTCTCATAAGGCTCAATGAGGACACTCATGATATGAATATACTAGGTTAGCTTGAAAGGCACAAACATATCAAAGAATGCCTAAATCACTTTTAAGTGAATATGTAATCTAAAATTTTGCCTTGAAGGATAATCAAACAAGTTCTAGAATGCTTATGTCAACCAAAATATGTCACTATATTTATAAAATCATTAACTTATCAACATAAACTTTGCATGATCACAACATAATGTGCTCAATAAAATTTTCATCAATCATGAAAAAATGACTTATCATAAGAATCATTAAATCATAAGGTAGCATTGATCCTTTATTATAAATCATGTGCAATGGTAATAAAAAAACTCAGCATATGTTACTAATCATCAAGAGAGAATCCACCCTATTTAATTCCAGCATGTTAGTACAGTTGCTCTTGGATTTTCTTTAGTTAAGTTATCAAAAAGTGAAACTCATCAAAATTATACATAAATTTGAAAAAATTTGCCCCAAAAATAAATACACTTGAATGCAAATCCTTTGCTCCAAAATCAGATTTTTTCCTTCTGTAAAACACACAGTAATCAGAAATAAAAAGAAATCTATCTTAAAAATAAAGAAAATAAACAAATAACTAAGCTAAATGCAAAGAAAATAAAGAAAGTTCAGAAAGCTTAGGTTGCTTCCCAAGAAGCACTTTGTTTATAGCCTTAGCCAGAATATGGCCTTCCATCATTGAATTGAAATTTGGCCTTTTTATGATACAGTTCTTTCAAACTTGGTAGTGGTGTATAGAATTTTGGTGCTCTTAGTTGATAAACATAGTTGAATGATTCATCATCTTCTAATTCATCTCCTTTAACTATGTTTATGGACTCTCCTGAAAACTCCTCCATAATTCCATCCACTCTATTCATCTTAAAGTCATTCTTATTCTCATTAGATAGCTCCATATCCTTGAAAAAATCAAATTTCATAATATGATCTTGAAATTACATGAGCGCGTCCTCCTCCATACCTTTAAAAGAAGAAGAAATAATCACTGAAAAAGAATAAATCATTGCCTATAAATGCATACCTTAAAGAATAAGGCAATTGCTCTAATTCAGATTTGTCTTTAATCTCCTCCTTTTCTGAGTCTTCATTAGAATTTTCAATCATCTCTCCAGCTTTTTCTTGTGGGAAAATATCTAATGTCAAAATTTGCTCATTGTCATCACAAGGTTTTTCAACAACTTTGTTTAGCTTACCACCTCCCAATGTTGTGATTGCTTTCACTTACACATGATGACTTGATAGCTTTCTAAATGTGTGACTCAGCACAACCTTTGCAATTTACCTCAACTGAGTCTCTATAATCTTCATGGATGCCTCCACATTCTAGAATCTTGCTTCAATATTTTGGAACCTTGTTTCATTATTGTGGAACTGAGTCTGGGTTGCTTGGATAAACCTCTGCAATGTTTTTTCAAGAATAGGCTTCTTTGATTGATTGAAAACACTTTCTAGATTGAATCTGATTCGGATCATTGCTCCATGAAAAGTTGGGATGACTTCTCCAACTAGGATATGTATCATTAAGGGGTGATTGGTTGTAGAAATTTATCACATTGACTTGTCCTAAACATTGTGTAAAACTTTGCCTAGAAGAATAAGCATTATATGAATGACCAGAAATACCATAAATATAACATACCTTAGTGGAAATTGGTTATTTCTGGTTCATCACCATAGAGCACATCATATTCATTTGCTCGACAAGCTCCAACATCTGCATAGAAAGTTAAGTGTTATAATTCAATTCATACATTCCTCTAGACTTACTTTTAACACTCATCTGTTCTGAGTTTGCTCCAAGCATCTCATACAGTTCATATGCCTCATCTGGGGTCATTTCTCTCATCTATTCATCTTCTTTACAATCACAACTTAGGAAAAAGAGAAAGAAACAATTAAAAAAATCCTAAATACAATAAACCTAAAAATAAGGAAAAAAATTATAACTAAATTAATCAAATCAATTTGGAACCATTCTCCGGTAACAACACCAAAAACTTGATAGTTCAAATTATAATTCCTCGCAAGTATATAGATGTATAGCAATATATTATGCAATACAAGCGTCGATCTCACAGAGAAAGGTCAAACCGACTTAATTAATTTTAGTTACTAAACTATTCTAACCTTAAAAGAATGAATTTATAACTATATAGATATGAGTAATGATTGGTGTAATTTTAGAATTCAGAAGCTTAATAGAATAAAAGTAAATCAATGGCTAAATATCGTGCAAAGAGATTAGCAAGATGCAAAAGTCTAGAAATCCTATTTTACCACAAGATGATACCCCTTTGTCAATGGAATTATTTGATTCAATGTTTCACTTGGGTTTATTCTTTCAAAAGTAAGATTATTATCATTAGGTGTGAAGGTTCAAATTAAGTATTTTCACTCGTTCTAATTACCTATGTTGTGTAGCATAATTGAGGTGAAAACCCAGTAAGCTCAAGAACATAAGAACCAAAATAGTATGGTTTAACATATGGTGTCTACCTTAATCATCTATCCTTTTCATTCAAGCAAGGTCATGGTTTAGCATATGATGTCTACTTTAACCATGCTTGGATAATCAATTTAACTCATAATATTGATGATCAAGCAATAAAATAAATTAAATTATTATAAATAATATTATGAATAAAATAAGATCATATAACCATTAACAACCAACAATAATAAAGAGTATCAAAAAAGGTTACATCTTCACCTTAGAAAGAAAAACTAGTTCATGAAAGAAAAAGAAGAAGGAACTCCCTTCATAAACATAAAATTTTGTAAAACTTGATCTCCTCTCTTGCTCCCTTGCTTCTTTTCTCTTGCAAAACTCTTCTTCCCCTTGCCTCCAAAAGAGCCTCCAAATGACCCTTAAAACAAAAGTGAAAAATTTTCTCAAAAACCCTAACTTTTTTCCTTAAAAACCCTTAGCTACGCACTTAGCATAAAATATGCAAAATTTGGGTTGCCTCTAGGGGCACTGGCTTGCTGTCTAGCCAAAGATACTCACACTATTTTGATCATAACTTCCTTATATGAACTTGGAATTCCACCATTCTTTTTGCACTAGACAAATAATTACAAGGAATACAATTTTTATACTGATTACTTTATCTGAATCATCCATCTTCTATGAGTTGTAGGCCCTCAAAGTGATGCCTTCTTTCATCTAAAATTTCTGTCAGCAGAATTGAAGTCTGAGACAGTTGTAGTGTTTTGGCTATAACTTCCATGTTTTAAATCTAAATCCTATGATTCTTGATTTTTTAGATGGATAACTTCAAGAGGTAAAATTATATGTCAATTGAGTTGAATCCATCTTAATTGACACTAGAAATTATGTCAAAGTAGTACTTTATTTTCACATTCAACTTCTTCAACTTGTAATCTTTATTTTTCAGTCACTTGTTCACCATCCAAACTCCATTGCTTTGCGCTTTCTCTAACTTGATGTTTTCCATAATTTCTAATATTTATTCTACTTAATTATTTATAAATAAATATACTAAATCAATATAGAATTTACTTATCAAGTAATAACCAAATTAAGTGCAGATCTACTAGAATCCACTACATTTACATCAAAAGAGGATGTAAAACATATATGAATTTAAGCAATAAAATATGGTCTATTATGAGCTCATCACTACCAAGCAAAAAGATAATGCAGTTTTGGAAGTCACTAGTAAACTAGATCCAATGGCATACCATCTATGAACTCAGACACTGGCTTCTTGCTCTTTCTAAGTGATTTCAACAATACCCCCTGGGACTTCTTGGTCAAAACCAAACTGACCTGCAAATCTTTATGACAAGTATGGTTTTATTTTGAAGTGACCCCCTTCTAATGAAGGCAGTAGACAACCTTGAATTGCCACAATATAGTCTAACAGCTTACCAATGATGTCATTTTGAGGAAGTAAATCATAACCCTCCTCACTAAAAACAAGGACCAACCGATACATTTCATCAAAAAATCAATGCAGATGAAGCAACCTATTAGTCATTGTCCAAAAGCTGAGTTTCGTCATTGATTTCTTTGCAAATTGTATCATTAACACACCTTCCTCTGGGAAACTATCAAGCCCCTCCATACCATAAGTCTAGGGAAAATAAAGGCCTAACCAACTTGCAAAGAAATCCATTGGACTAATGTGATATTTTTCTTAGTCACAAAGAATCTAGCGAGGAACAAGTTTTGCATGTCATTCCAAGTTTTGACTGACCCCGCTGGTAATATCAAGTACAATTAGAATGTCGGTCCCTTGAATGATGAACCAAACAATCTTAAATAGAGGTTGTGATAAATGGTGTAGTTTCCCATCTTAAAATTGAAGAGAGTAAGATGGTGCTGAGGATCATCCGTTCAATCAAATGTATGAAAATCTATCATTTTGAAGTCTGGTGAAAATGACTCATTCTCAATTTTCAGAGGATAAGGCCAATGATATATGTTAGGTATTTGAGAAGGCAAGTTTATTTGCCTTTGAGCCATCCGATCATTTATCATTTTATTGAAATGGGTCACTAAATCCACCTTCATCTGAAATGGTGGTGCTTACACATTTGCACCAAATTATTGTGGTTGAATGTTTGCACCAAATGGTTGTGCATGGAGATTGATATTAGGTGGTTGCCAAGGCAAGGCAGATGAGGAAATGAGGGACGGGCCTTCCACCTCTATAGGGTCTCCTCTTGGTGGATAGAAGACAAACGGTCGTGGTGGCACTGCCGTTCCTATAGATGGAGCAGTGAGAGAATATGCAATATTGGAAGTTTGACTAGAATTGAAAGTTTGGTCGGCATTTTGTTGCACACATAATTCTTGCAAATGCTGGTTTTCAGCCTCTAGCTGTTCTAATTGTTTAGTTATCTCCTCTATAGATGTAACAGTTGTATTACCCTTAGTCATGTATGACATGACTATCCAAAATGTTTAATGAGTATGCATCAATTGGTGAGGAGATGTGGATGCCTGATCCTCTCCCCCAATGTCTTCTAATAAAGAATGAAATATTGGAGGATGTACCATAAGCCTAGCCATGGACCTCGTAACCATCCCCGGATGAGGTGGACTAGGCAGTGCCGATGATGGGTCCCTTCAGTTGAAGTGGTTTAGACATAAACGAGCTGCATCTTCCTCTTTTTCTATTCTCTTTTCTTTGGGCTAACAAAATTAGCCCTTCTTTCTCTTTTCTCTACCTTTGATGCCTTTCTTGGCATCTAAAGGGTGCTTGTCTTTTCTATCTCTCTTCTCTGAGAATATGAAAGATTTGTCAAGACAGCAAACATATTGTTGCCTAGGCATTCATTTTGAAATAGAGATGGTCTTACTACTATTGGGATGTGCTTCTCAGAAGGTAGCTTCCATCCGTCCTTCTTTTCTTGAATGATCAACCTATAGGTTAACCTCTTCTTAGATTTGTTTCTCTTTATTGTCCTCTTAATTCCTTTGGAAGGATGAGCACACCCTTTAGGAGTCTTACTCAACACATGTCTCCCAAGGTGATCAGCTTGATGGGAGTTTGTGTCTGCCTCCCCTTGATTGCATTGGAGAGATTGAGAGCTGTCACCTTTATCTTTTGCTCTACTTGTAAAGGAGCCTGGCTATTTCATATCAGGCTCACCATTTGTGTAACAAGTATAAAAAGAGGAATAGAAAACAAAAATGGAATGACGTAAGGATTCATCATATTGGAATAGATCAAACAATATTCATTTTGTTATTGATTTTCCTCAGTTGATTACACTTATTGTGTACATTAGAAAATTACATATCCACATCCCAGACCACAAGTGGTCCTAATTACGTTTTCATAATGAGAGAAAACCCTTGATTAAAAGGAAAAGTATAATGCATCTTAGAGACCAATAAATAAAACAGTTTCTCTCAAAATAAATGTGTTTTATCTATGGGATCGTCGAGCACATTGCGATGGCTTGATATTTAGTAGGTCGTCTTAAGCCAGTGGGCAGATAGAATGACACAACTCTAGACTAGGTTGCTAGACACTAGGTTAACCTAAAGAATAAGTATTTTGATCTAGTTGGTTTTTCCCGGGTGGAATTAAGACTGGGCGATTTCTATTGTTTAGACTATAAGAAACCTAGAGATAGTAGGTGGTTTGTGACCAAATTGGTATATCCCGGAAGGACTCAAGATCAGGTGATCTCTTTTGTGTTTAGACCTGAAAGAGACCAGAAGAAAATAGGTGACCTAGGTTTGGTTCAGGTTTCTCACATTGTCCATGAGAAGCTTATAAAGAGTGAATCAAGATGACTGGATTTAGGTTAGCTTTCTTATATTACCTATGAGAAGCTCAGGTAGAGTAGACCAGGTTAATTGGGTTTAGCTGATTTGATGAATGAGACTTTTCATGGTTTGACTCGATAAGTCATGACTCAGTGACTCGATGAGTCATGACTCAGTAATTCGGTCCTAGACTTAGGCTTTCGAGTGATTGGATGAATAGTATTTGCTAAGGTTTAACTCGATGAGTCATAACTCAGTGACTAAGTGAGACATGACTCAGTGACTCGGTCCTAAACTTAGGCTTTTAAGTGATTGGATGAGTAGTATTTGCTAAGGTTTGACTCGATGAGTCATGACTCAATGACTCAGTGAGCTATGACCTAGTGACTTGGTGAGTCATGACCCAGTAACTCAATTTTAGACTTATGCTTTTGAATGAGTTGATGAATAGTACTTTTTAAGTGAGTCACAACTCAGTGATTCGGTCGTAGACTTAGGCTTTTGGGTGACTAGGTGAGCGATGTTTTCCAATATTCCGTAGAAAACCAAAAGGCGATCTCTGCTATTTAACCTGTGAGAGATTATAGATTCAGGTTACAAAAGATGAATTTATATGGATTGAAAGGGTTTAACAATTTGGACAGTGTGGATTAACTTAATTATCTAAAATTAAGCCTAATCACAGTTACCATTAGTGGTTATCCCTAACATTTTATTTAGATAATGTGAAATGATAGGTGAGGCCTATTCCATCATCTCTATGATTTGTGGATCCTACCTTCGTGTGGGGCTCACTTGGTTTTAGCTCTACTAATAGGCAATTTGATCTTATGATCAAGAGATTAGTAAATTTAAAGGGTTTACTAAAAGTGGTCATCTTCCTTATTTTTACTCAAGTCAAAAGTTTACCATAAATTTAAGCTCCTTTTTGTTCAATGTTTGGCATGGAATCCATCAATGAAGTTCATTAATGTTTGTAGAACTGTGAAACCCAAAGAGATGAATTTTATTATGGTCTGATACTTCTCATTTAAGAGACCAAAGAGTTCTAATGGTTACCTTCCTGGGAGTAGTAAACCCACCACATCACAAGCAGAAGAAACTACAATGCACCATAGTGGAGTTTTCTCCAATGCTAGATCAGATGACCATGACAGTTTTAGAACAACAAGACACTTTCCTTGAGATGAAAAAAAATAAAACTCAAGTTCCTTCACTGTTGTGGAAGGAGAAGAAACGTCAAGGAGGAGGAAGAAGAGAGTCTATATTCAAGAAGAGAAAATGCCTTAGTAGAGTCTATCTTCTAAGAATGCTCCGGCAAAGTCTAACCTTGAAAAAAGATGAACTCTAGCAGAAGCAGCAACACCCTCTGTCTCTCTCAAAAGATCTTTCCTTTTTTAAAAAAAACTAAGCCTTTTATAGCCATTAGAATGCAACTAGCATGGTGAAGCCTGGCATAGCAAAGCACCACTGGCATAGCGGAGCCTGGCATTGTAAAACACAACTAGCGTGGTGGAGCCATGGTGGCCTGGCGAAGCCTTGCGTAATAGAGCACAACTGGCATGGCATAGCCTGGCATTGTAAAGCACAACTAGCATGGTGGAGCCTGGCATGGCATGACAAAGCCTAGCGTTGTAGAGCACAACTGGCATAGTGGAGCCATGGTGGCGTGGAAGAGCCTGGTGTTGCAGAGCACAATTGGCATAATGGAGCCTTGGTGGCATGGAAAAACACAACTGGTTTGGTGGAGCCTAGCGTTGCAAAGCAAAACTAGCATGGTGGAGCCATTATGGCATGGTAAAGCCTATCATGGCAAGGCACAACTAGCGTGGCGGAGCCTTGGTGGCGTGGTGAGGGTTTGGCACCACAATTAAGTGTTCCCACTTGTCTTGGCCCAGTCTAGGTATGATTTGAACCGCTCCTTGTATAAACCAAGGGCATTTGATTTTAAACTATCCAACATGTGCCTTCCCTTTTGATTGGATAAATGTTAGGATTTCTCCTTCTACTACAAGACTAAATGGTTCGCTAACATGAACCACTTGATCTAGTCCAATGGGGATACTAGGCCGATGTAGATGTTCCATTTCTGGAACTATATTAGCATCCTCAAAAGTCATTTAGCCCACAGCACTTGTCGCTTCGCAACCTATTTCAACATTAACAACATTAAATATGTAACTCAAGTTGAAGCTTTTAGACATAATTTGAAAGGAAACTCACCGAAGTCTACTAAAGGAATCGATGAATCCCCAAGATCTACTTGTTCTTGTAATGCTTTCTTAGGGATAGTATGTTTATTGGAATCCATATGGAGGTACAAATAAGATTATGGTTTTTGCGGAACTTACAAAGTTCAAGAGAGAGAGAGACGGGTAGGGAGAGAATTTATGGGATTAGGGTTTTTTGCAGAATTCTCGGTTTCTCTTTTGATCTTTGGTCTCGATTTTTGCTAAATTCACAGTTTCTCTCTTGATTTCTGATCTCTAGTGGTGGAAATGGAGGGCTGGGATCCGAGCATGAAGTCGGCCCTGACCCAAATCCCGCTGTTGTTGATGAGGGCCAAGCCTCGAGATGAGGTAGTGTGGAAGCGACGGCTAATGGAGGAGTACAAAGCTCAGATTGTGTAGAAACGGTGAAGAAACGCTAAAATCTTCTCAACAACTTATGCAAATTCCAAATGGAAAAGGGAAAAACAGAGGATCAATCCCTCTCCCTTCAGCAAGAAAAAGAAAAAAAAAGCTCTCAGTGAGAGCTCGTCTAGATGGCGATGAAATGTTGAAACTCTTTGCAACTTTGCAAAACCAAAATGGAGAGAAGAGATGGCTTTC
The DNA here is from genome assembly GCA_036873735.1 of Pouteria campechiana. NCBI lineage: Eukaryota > Viridiplantae > Streptophyta > Magnoliopsida > Ericales > Sapotaceae > Pouteria > Pouteria campechiana. The sequence goes on from JAYJMB010070432.1 coordinate 9,979, forward strand.
TCAACAGCTTTATAAAGGCCGTCATGAAGCTGTCGTTGAGCCTAATAGAGAGCAAAAGGAGAAAGGTCAAAAAGGGCTTCTAGAGAGGTTTCCTAGAATAGAAATCCATACAACCTTTTGATTTTCAAATAACAGCCAGGATCACAAGATGCTGGCCAACCTGTTTAGACCAACTTGATCATGAGGATGCACAGAAATCTAATTTTCTAAAGATAGGGGATGGTGGCCAACACCACGCTTACTCTACTAAGTGTTTACCTGTGTTGAGTGACCACCAGGGGGCATTTGTAGAGATATGAAAATCAGATATGCAATAGCCAATGAATGAATAGTTTGGAAGCTAAGCATTCTATCTGCAAACTAGATTTGCTTGTTGAATTTTAGAACCAGAGTGGGTCCCATGACTGGCCAGAATAATACCAAATAGAATGCAGTGGGGGTGGCATAGATAGGATGAGAGCCTATTCTTCTAGCTAGCATAGACAGGGTGAAAATCCATTTTCTCAGCTAGCATAGGATGAGATTAACAAATCCAATGATGATGATGGGATCTAATCTGATCATAATGGATAAATATTTGGTAATGTATATGACGTGGCATCTATCTAGATGGGATCTTGATTGGTAAAATGGAGTCAGATGAGATATGATTAATTCTATTGGAATACTAAGATGAGGCCCACATGAATTCATGGAATATTTTCAATCCCATGCAAAAATTCCCAAATAAAGTTGGAATTAATTTGGGATTCCAAGATGATCATCCAATGTCCAAATGATTATTATTAAGTATTTTGAAATTTCAAATGTTATTTCCACTTGTATCAATATTATTGGAAAATGCATGCCAAGACACTTAAAATGGGCCCGTTGGGTTGAGATCATGGTCAATAAGATACACCTTGACTCAAGGAGTGCAATCAAAGGCAATTTCTTGACTATGCTCCCAAGGAGCGTAGTCAGGGGCAAAATTTCCTGACTTTGCTCCCAAGGAGCACAATCAGAGGGAAAATCCTAACACTGCTCACAAGGAGCACAGTTAGAAGCAAAACTTACTGACTACGCTCCCAATGAGTGCAATCAGAGGCAAAATTTCTTGACACCACTCCCAAGGAGCACAATCAAAGGCAAGGAGCGTAGTCAAAGGCAAAATTTCCTAGCATCATTCCTAAAGAGCGTAGTTAGAGGCAAAATTCCTAACTACGCTCTCAAGGAGCACAGTCAGAGATGAAATCCTGACATCGCTTCCAAGGAGCACAGTCAGAGGCGAATTTCTTTACTATGCTCCCAAGGAGCGCAGTAGAGGCAAAATTTCCTGACTACACTCCCAAGGAGCTCAGTCAAAGACAAATCCCTGAGGAAAATTACATTTTAGCCCCAAGGAGCGTAATTGGGAATTTCATAATCTAGCCCCAAAGAGCGGAGTTACGCCCTAGGAGCCTATAAATACCCCTTTATTCTCTCACTTAAGGAAGGACTTTCTTCTAGACCGAAGGCTTTAAGGATTCTTCATGAGGTAAGTGTCTTCCCTAACTCCAAAGGCTTTTAGCCTACTGGATATTTATTCTTCACGAGGCGAGTGTCTCTCCTATCGCTAGAGTCTTTTGGCCTACTGGATATTTTTCTTAGTGCTTAAGGGCACTCTGCCATAATTCCACCACGGCACACACGTAGGTCTTACCCACACTATGGTATGGTGGGTTCTATATGATTAACAGAGTTGTTCTAGAAAACAATCCATAAAAATTAGGAAGATAATTACATTGTCTTAAACCTATTAAGAACTATCATTAGCATTAATCATTATTATTAGTACTAATCATAATTAGACTTATTAACTCAAATTATAATTAAGCTTAATTTATGCAACCTGACTCTATGATCTCTAACAGGTTAATGCTAGAGATCGCTCGCTTTTGGTTTTTCATGAGATATTAGAAAACAACACTTACCAAATCATTCAAAAGCATAAGTGCAGGACCGAGTTACTGAGTCGTGTCTCACCAAATCAAACCTAAGCAAATACTATTCATCCAATCACTCAAAAGCCCAAGTCTAGGACTGAGTTATTGAGTCATGACTCATTGAGTCAAACCTCAATAAATACTATTCACCAACTCACTCAAAAGCCTAAGTCTAGGATCGAGTCACTGAGTCATGATTTACTGAGTCAAACCTTAGCAAACACTTCACTAACTCACTCAAAAGCTTAAGTCTAGGACCGAGTCACTAAGTCATGACTCATTGAGTTAAACCTTAGCAAATACTATTCACCAAATTATTTAAAAGCCTAAGTCTATGATCGGGTCACCAAGTCAAACCTTAGCAAATAGCATTCATCGAATAAGCTAAACCCAGTTAACTTGGCCTACTCTTTTTAAGCTTCTCATGGGCAATGTGAGAAAGCTGACCTAAAATTTAGTCATCCTGGTCTCATTCTTTCTAAGCTTCTCATGGGCAATTAAGAGAGCCCAACTAAACCCAGTCATCTTAGTCTTACTCTTCCTAAGTTTCTCATAAGCAATCAAGAGAGCCGAGCTAAACCCAGTTAAATTAGCCCACTCTTCCTAAGCTTCTCATGGGCAATGTGAGAAAGCTGAACCAAACTTAGGTTACATGTTTTCTTTTGGTCTTTTTCAAGTTTAAACATAAAAAAGATCACCTGGTCCTTAGTCCTTCCGGGATATACTAATTGGGTCACAAACCACCTACTACCTTGATAGTTTCTTCTAGTCTAAATAGTAAAAATCACCCAGTCCTGATTCTATTCGGGATAAACCAATTAGATCAAAATATTCATTCTTTAGGTTGATCTAGTGTCTAGCAGCCTAGTCTAAAATAATGTCATTCTATTCGCCCACTAGCTTGAGACGATCTCTTAAATATTAAGTCATCACAATGTGCTTGGCAATCCCAAAGATAACACACATTTTATTTGAGAGAGTGTGTGTTTTATTTTCAGGTTTCTAAGATGCATTGTACTTTTTCTTTTAATCTAGGATTTTCTCCCATTATGGAAATATAATTAGGACCACTTGTAGTTTGAAATATGAATATACAATTTTCTGATGTACACAGCAAGTGTAATATATTGAAGACAATCAATAACAAAATGAAAATTGTTTGATTCATTCCAACAAATGACAAATATCTTTATATTGTTCCATTTTTGTTTGTTTCACTTTCTCTTTTTGTACTTGTTATAGTATGATTGTGGAATTAAAAGGCAAAGGCATTCATGTAAGCCCTAAACAACATGCTCGTGCTCTTATAAACTCCCTACTAAAATCATAGGAAAGAGAGAAACTCTTTTTAAGTCACTACAAAAATGATTCAAATATTTAGAATATAAGATGTGAGCTCGAGTTGATGAAGGAATGCCAAATAATAACTAGGATAAGGCGATTTGCGGTCCTATCAACTTGTTCCAATCTTTGTGCAGCTAATTTTGTGAAGTCTCATACAAGCAAAAGAGATTTCTGGCTGGGTCGAGTAGTAAGAAAAGTTGTGGCTAGAAATAACTCAAGTATTTTTTGTGATACTTTTGATTTTAAATCTAAAAAAACTACTTAATACCTAAATATAAATATCTTGTAAGCTCACAGTAATACAATTTTCTTTTTTGAAATAATAATATACTTTGAGTGGGAGTTCTTAAGTTAGTAGAATTTAATAGAATTCTCATTTAGAACTAAGATTTTGCACAGTCGACCTGAACTAATGATGATTCAACATTTTGATAAGTCTAAACCCTTTACAAAGCTTGATTTTGATGATGAATGAGATTAAATAACTTAGTTTTGATGATGAACAAACGAGTGCAAAATAAAGGTACTAACAAATCAATTTTTAAGTATTGTAGTATTAGTATCAAAAATAGATTGAGGAAATTCGTAAAGGAATGCTCAAATAAAAAGATATTCAAAAGTCATTAAAAAGCATTTCAGAACTTGTTTTTAAGCTAAGCATTAAAAGATCAAAGGTTAAGAAGAAATTAGATCTACTTAGAATCAACCAGATATAACTCAGAACCAATCAGAAACATCCCAGAACTTATTTAGAAGAAAAATTGAACACCAGAAAAAACACAAAAGAAGCACCGAAGTCAAGTCAGTTGTACAGAAAAATGACAGAAGAAATGTAATGCTATACAAAAGTTAGATAGAACAGGGATACAATGCACAAAAGTAATGCAGAAGTATTATCACAATGCATAGAAGTAAATCATAAGCAACATTATGATGCACATAAGCAAGTCAAAAACAACACAAAGATGCATAGAGGTAAGTAAAAAATAACTTAATGATGCACAGAAGCAATTCAAAAGGACTATCTTATTACATAGAAGCATCGCAGAACCCCATGATATTAATCACAAGCAATACAAAAATACTTGGTCACATAGAACTAAGATAGAAGGAACTTCAATTATACAAAAGAAACCCAGAAAATAAGTCAAGTGATCAAAACCATATCAGAAAAACTTTTGGAATAGCAAAAGCAACATAGAAGGAAAATAGAATTACACAGAAGTTCCATAGAACCTGTTAGAGTAAACAGAAACAGTGCAGAAATCATGCAGAAGCAAGTCAGAAGAAATATCAGAGACATGATTGATTCAACATGATTAAAAGAAGATATACAGAAGTAAAGATTAAGCTTCATAAGTGAACTAGAAGATACATAGAAGTTCTTTAGAAGACTCATAGATGATCATTGAAGAATTAGACAATGGATAGAAATTCTGAAGAGGATATTGCCAAAAATTTACTAACCACAGAAGTTTCAAAGAACCACTTCAGAAATTCTATTAAGGCTACCAAAGCACAGAAGTTATGAGCACTCTACTCAAAATTTTTGAAGTCCGATAACGCACAAAAGTCATCACCAAACCTGCCTAACTTATTTGAAAATGATGTCAAAGTTTACAATAGCTAAAAATTCAAATCCTATGTAAAGATGATTAAGAAAACAACTACGATAATTAAGAGATTATATTGAAAATCATTTTGTTGATTAAGAGAAGAGCATTTATAACTTTTCGTCGTTCAACGCTATCTGCTACATCACTGCCCAAGCTTTCAGAATCTTCAACATCTGATCTACATCAACTTCAAAAAGAGTTTGAATCTAATCTCATTGCTTATATTATTCTTTCAATTAAGCTTTAGCTTTCATACATATTAGCCTAGAATATGAGGCATTGTTATTGTAGACTTTTCTTTGAAAAATCAAGAGTTAGTTGGTAAGCTCGATAAACAAATTATTTGTGAAAGTTTCTGATTAGCTTTGAAAACTAGTAAGTTATATGGTAAGCTTAAAAAACCAACGTATAAGAGTTTCTGGTGAATTTGGAAAACTAGTAAGTTGTCGGTGAAACCAACAAGTGTTATAGTGGAACCTGAGTTCAGTAAAGAAGACTGACTTAGAGAAGTAGAGTAGGAACCTAAGAAGAGCCCTATCACTATAAAAATATTGTGTATGTGCTGCAAGTTACTCTCTTTTTCATTTTAAGCACATATAATCATTTATTGGTCAAAATTTTTAGAAGCTCAATTCACTTCCCCCCCCCCCCTCCCTCTTGAGCTATCATTCAGTTAGGGACCAACACATTCATGATATGAAAGATGATTAGGAGTATAGCAAACTTTTGATTTTGTTCCTTATGTCATATTATCATTAGTTTAGTCTATCTTCTATAGTAAAATCATAAGTGTATACTAAAAAATGCTAGTAATAATTATGTATATGTCTCTTGTAGTAAACTTGATATCAACCATGACATCCAAAATAATTATCGCTGACTTGAATAAAGGAGAAAAACTAAAAGGGGATAACTTTGATATATGACATCATAAGATTCAGTATATTCTTGAGGAGCAAGAAGTACTAGAAACATTGACCAATGCCATAAATGAACCTGAGAATGAGAATATTGCTCAACATAGAAGAGATCATGAGGCTTTTGTAACCTGGAAAAAGAAGAATAACATTGCTCACATCACATAGTTGAGCAGCATGCAAGATGATCTTGTGTGTGAGTTTTAAAAGTATTTAAATGCTCAAGCCATGTGGATAACCTTGAAAGAAAAGTACGACGGTGCCTCCACTATTAAGGGGAGAAGACTCACAATTAAGTTTGATATCTATAAGAAACATCAAAATCACACTATGAGGCAACATCTTAGGGAGATATCAAATATAATAAGAGAGCTTAAGTACCAGGAGATGCTCTTACGGATAAGCAGCAAATATAAGTTATAATAAGATCCCTTCCTAGTAATTAGGAATACATGAAAGTCAATATGACACATAATGAGAATATCAAGACATTTGATGACATTGCGTGTCATCTTGAACTGGAAGATGAGCGCCTTAAGACTGCACAATCTTCCACAGAGGCCTTTGTGATTGATTCTAGCTCATGCAGAGCTTCGGGCTTCGAGTGCAAGAGAAATCATGGGTTCTCAAAGAAAGAAAGTAGAAATAAGAAAGGCTCTCAGGAGACTAAAAAGAGCCAACGTAAATATGGAAAGTACAGCAAAAGGACAAAGCCAAGTTGAAATACTACAATTTTGGCAAACTAGGTCACTTTGGTCATGAATGCACTAAGCCAAAGAAAGTATTACTTGACTCGACTCTTGCTTCTATTTATGTATCTAGCTTAGTGATGCTTATTGAATCTTATCCTATGTGGATTATAGACTAAGGAGCAACATAATATGTAACTAGAGACTGAGGAGCTTTCATGGAGTATTGCTAGATCCAGCAAGATTGAGGTGGATATATGTAGAAAACAACTACAAAGTAATAGTTAAAGGGATTGGAACATGCAAACTAGAGTTGTATGATGAATGATACTTATTCCTACATGATGTCCTCTATGCACCTAACATCTAATGAAACTTGATTTCTATTTTATCCATTCTTAGCCCAGGGTATTCATTAATTTTTTATGATAGTTGTGTAAATATTTTTCAGGGGACAACTCATTATAGCACTGGTTTTATTTCTAATGGTTTTATAATATTTGATATTGATCATGATAAATTCATATTACATGATAGTTATTTTTCTTTAATTGCTTCTTCTAGTGAAGCAAATCTAGAGGCAAATATTTGGTACACTATATTAGGCCATATTGGGCAAGAAAGAATGAACATTTTAGCTCGAGAATGTCTATTAGGCCTTGCTAAAGTTGACTTGCCCATTTGTGAACATTATATGCCTAAAATGCAACAAAGAATGTAATAAGATAAAAAAGAGGGACAAAAAAGTGGAATATAAATTTGTATTATTGGAATGAATCAAACAATTTTCATTCTGTTGATGTTCTTGATCAATTACACTTATATGTGTATACATCAGAAAATTGCATATTAACATCCCTGACCATGAATGGTCATAATTACTTCTCCAAGATAGAAGAAAATCCTTAATTAAAAGAAAAAGTATAATACATTTAGAGACCCCAAAATAAAATACTCTCCCTCTTGAATAAATATGTGATGTCTTTAGGATCTTCAAGCATATTGCGATGGTTTGAAATTTAGGAGATCGCCTTAAGCTAATAGGCAAAAAAGATGACATAACTCTAGACTGAATTACTAGACTTTAAGTCAACCTAAAGAATAAATGTTTTTGATCCAATTGGTTTGTCCCAGATGGAGTTAAGACAAGGTGATTTTTGCTATTTAAACTATAAGAAATCATAGAGATGGTAGGTAGTTTATGATCCAATTGGTATTTCGAGAAGGACTCAGGACTGGATGATTTCTATTGTGTTTAAACCGAAAAGAGACAAAGAAGAATAGGTGCTCAACTCTCTCAAATTGCCCATAAGAAGCTTAAAAAAAGTGGACTAGGTTGACTGGGTTTAACTTGGCTCTCTCAATTACCCATGAGAAGCTTAGGAAGAGTAGGACCAGGTTGACTAGGTTTAGCTCAGCTCTCTCAATTACTCATGAGAAGCTTAGGAATAATGGGACTAGGTTAACTAGGTTTAGCACGGCTTTTTCAATTACCTATGAGAAGCTTAAGAAGAGTGGGACTAAGTAAACTGGGTTTAGCTTGGCTCTCTCAATTATCCATGAGAAGCTTAGGAAGCGTAGGACCAGGTAGACTGGGTTTAACTAATTTGGAGTAGTTTTGCTAAGGTTTGACTCAATGAGTCATGACTTAGTAATATGGTGAATCGATGACTCGATCCTAGACTTAGGCAGTTGGGTGACTAGATGAGTGATGTTTTCCAATATCTAGTGAAAAACCAAAAGCAGACGATCTCTGCTATTTAATTTGTGAGAGATCATAGATCCATGTCACAAGTGATATACTCATGGTGATTGGACTGGGTTCGCTAGTTGGGATTAAGCCTAATCATGATGAGATTAAGCCCAATTGTAGTTAATTCTAATAATAAAAATTAACATTGATTAGGACTACCTAGTTACCTTGTTTAGACAACTTTAAAAAGTAAGTAGGGTCCATGCCATCATCTCTATGATCCATGGTCCTCGCCTCCTTGTAGAACCCATTTAGTTACAACTTCACTAACAGGTTCCTCCTTGCTCCATTATCTCCCTTTGTGAGCTTTCTAGCTTGGATTCATTAAGGGATGATTAGGAATGGTTAAAATCCATTAATGCACAATCCCTCTCTTATGAGAATTCAATGTGAGATGGATTTTCACTCCAAGTCAAACTTAGAGTAGCTCAAGACTTGAGTTTCCTCCATGAGATGCCCATCCCCTAGACTTCACCATTGATGGAGGCTAGAAACCCTTGTATTCATCAATTGTTGACAAAGAAGCTCATTTTTAAGCTCATATTTGGAAAATTGACATCACAACACTATCTCCTTCTTGAACTTTGAGCTTCAAAAACCTCATTCTCGATGTCATCTTGCTTGAACAATTGGGCCTAAACCTCCATTAATGGAGTTGCTACAACTTTAAAACTTTCCCAAAAACTCATCAATGGTGTATGAGTTCCTATGTTTTATCAAGAGTTCAAGCCTCTCAAGCTTTGTTTTATGAAGCTTCTTCAAGCTTTTAAGGTTTTAAGAGTTCAAACTTTCTTTCTAATGGTTGATTGTAGAAACTCCAAACCCACCACATTATGAGTGAGAGAACCCACTATGCACCATGGTGGAGTTCAAGTTTTTGTCTCATTTAGGCATTTTCGCCATTAAAAAGCACCGAGGCACTTGTCTTGCAAAGAGAAGATCTCCAACAGCTATTAGCTCTAAAGGCTTCTGCAAGAGGCAAATGAAGAAGATGAAGTTGCTCCCATGAAGAAGATGAAGTTTCTTGCTTGCTAAGGGTGCTTAAAGGTGTTTATTTTTGGTAAGTTGTACCTATTTATAAGTATTTGATGGCCGACCAAGAGAGAAAGGTGAGTTTATGACCACCAATCCTCCATATTTGCAAGTTGTTGAAGCTAAAAAACCACATGTTTTGTGACCTGCCACCACCTATTTGGTGACCGGCAGCTGCATCCTTAGGCACTAACAAAACATATTTCAATCCATGGTCAGCCACCAGCTGCTTTGTGGCCAGCAGCTACATGTTTTAAATCCTCCCCCCCCCCTCCCTAACCATGTTTTAGTTGCATGAATCAATCATTAATGACTTCATATTATGAATCTCTATTGCACATTTTTCATAGATATAATCATGCTTAATTTACTTTGTAAGGACTTGATTAAATGGTTTGTTCCGTTTCAGGTACATGGAGAAAAGTTGGCCATAATTACATCAAGCAATGAGCTGGCCATGAAGTCTTCAAGACTATTCATTTATGATTTTCCTTGTTGATTGTGTATTTTTTTTATATGGGTTGTGTACTTTTATTTCTCAATGTATGAAGCATTCATTAACGCATCACAAGCATTTAGCTATACACTCTTTACACCTTCCATATAATTATTGCGTCTTGCAAACTTTTAGTTGAATGGTTTAAATCATTATAGAATATATACATTTTTGCAATTAAACAGTTTTAATCAACAACTTTGAGAAGATTAGGGGAGATGTTGCCAAAGTTTTGCCATGTAATTGAGTGGCAATCATGTTTGTAACATGCTTGGTGGCTAGTAGTAATAGAATGACTAAACATTGATTAATTTGATAGCATTCCTGGTGGTCAGCCGGCATATGTAGGTAGCATTTAGGTGGCCGGTAGCATTCCTGGTGGTCGATAGACATATGTAGGTAGCACACTTGGTTGCCGACAACATGCTGTAAGATGATCTTTTTCTTCTTTTTAAAATGCCCCACTAACATACTTGCTTTTAAGCTTCACCATGACCTATGAACTTTGTTAACATAGACACAAATTTGTTTCTAATGCAATAGATCTTTTCGTGTGCATTGGGGCAATTTCCCTTCTTTGCTTCTAATGTTGGAGCTGCTATAATCGGTTTCATTTTCACTCAATTGAACAAGATGGCAAGTTCAGTGATAAGTTTGGTGGCTGTCGAATGCACCATAAACTTGGTGACAACCTTAGTGACCATAAATTTCCTTCAATTACCAACCCTACTACAAGCTATTTGGCAAATATTTATCTGACAATAAATGAACTAGGTTTTGAGATAGAGTATCATACAATGCTCACTCCACGGGACTGTATTAATTGTTTAGGCTTCCAGTTAGTATGAATGCCATTAGTCGTTCAACAATCCTGGGTTGGCAATGCACCAAAAAATAACAAAATAACATATTGTGGTTGAAGGCAACGATTGCGGCATTATCTTCTCAATCATTTCTTTATTCCCCTCGTACTCTAATCTTCATGAATTGCCATATGTCAAGATTGCACAAATTAGAAGTCTAGAAGGAAATGAAACTTAATCAACATTGTAACACATTGGGAATTTCTCACAGATTGCATGTATTCCTTCAAGAGATGATATAAGATTGAGAAAGATTATGTTGGACTCTGGAACACCTTTTTGGATAACCATAGATATAGCTTTGACAATAGAATTTCCTATGGAAAGAATTGGATCAAGAAATAAAATATGAGGTCTAGATAAATTTGATGGCAACTTCTCATAGATGAGCTAACGATCGTTGTTTTAATCACTATGAATGAAGATTTTCCCAATTTTGATTCCCTAAAGCATGCCCATAATTCATTCTCTATGCTTTCCTACTAACAAAGATAAAGGGAATGGAGAGTAGGTATATAAGTAGAATCCTTCCACCTATTTGGTAACGTCCTTAGTGGCTGGCATACATAAAATTTTGAAATGAATTTTCAATGTTTTGAACGTGATTCATCCACATCATATAAGTTAACTCTTGGTGTTCAATTAGTGATGCCAAGGTCTTGAGCTTGATCAATCATTTTATGGCCCAACACTAGAGTAGAGTTTCCATGGCAACAGATCCATTTTGACATCTATGGTCCAATGAACATGAAGGCAAGGCATGATGTCTCATATTTTATTATATTTATAGATGATTATATGCAATTTAGTAACATTTTCTTGATCTCCCATAAGTCAAAAGCATTAGAGTGCTTTAGACATTATACGAGCATGGTTGAGAATCAATTGAATTTCACAATCAAAGATTTGAGAACTAACCATGGACGCAAGTATTTTTCTAAGCAGTTCAAATATTTTTGTGATAAAAAGGATATCATCAGACAATTGACAATTCTGGGAACTCTGCAACAAAATGGTGTTGCAGAGAGAAGAAATATGACCCTATTGGATATGGTTAGGTCCATGATGGCGCAGGCAAATCTACCCATTTCATTTTAGGGAGATGCATTGTTGACTGTTGTGCATGTGCTTAACTGTATACCTTCAAAATTAGTTACTTTCACACCTTATAAATTATGGACAGGAAGAAAAGATGATCTTAATGATTTATAACCTTGGGGGTCAATAGCTTATGTCTATAATCCCTCTCACAAATATGAAAAATTGAGGCTAAGAGGAAAAAAATGTATCTTTATTAGATACTCAGAACACTCTAAAGGGTATGTGTTCATTGGCAAACATGAAGATGAGAGTATAACTGAATTGGAATCACATGATGTCACATTCTTAGAGAATGATTTTCCTAATAGGGGTGAGGTCAAAAAGAAAATTCATTTCTAGAAAATGGAAAATCCTAAGGTTTGTGGCGCTCCTAATCATTCAAATGAATATCAAGGAGAATTGTCTAAACCTATTAAACCAAGTGAGAGCGACATACCTCAAGAAAATCAACCTCATAGGAGTAGTCGTAAAAGTATTTCACGTTTTCATTTTGAAATTGATGAAAAAACTTTTATTGTTACTTCAGAAGATGATGATTAGCCCAAATTAGTAATTTAGGCTCTCTCATGCTCAATTAAGGAAGAATGAAGAAGAGCAATGGAATAAGAAATGAAGTCTATGAGGACAAATCAAGTCTGAGACTTGGTTGGTCTTCCATCTGGGCATAAAGTGATTAGAAACAAATGGATTCTCAAGATTAAACTAATGGCAAATTGATCCATTGGATGCAAGGTTTACTTAGTGGCAAAATGTTATTCCTAACAAGAGGGTATAGAATTTAAGGAAACTTTCTTTCTAGTTATGAAGTTTATCTCAATTTATCTCATTCTTGCAATCATTGCACATTTAGATTTAGAATAACATCAAATGGACGTTAAAATTATATTTTTCAATGGAGAACTAGATGAAAAAATCTATATGGAGCAACCAGTAGGTCTTATAGAAGAAGGCTAGTAGCACAAAGTTTGCAAGCTCCAAGATCTATGTATATCCTTAAACAATCATCTAGACAGTGGTATCTAAGATTTGATCGAGTCATAATTTCTTATGGGTTTACAATGATTAATGAAGATCACTATGTTTATATTAAACAGTACGATAATGGTTTTGTAATTCTTTCTCTATATGTGTTTGACATCCTCTTTGCAAGAAATGACATAGTAAAGAATGGTTATCCTCTAATTTTAAGATGAAAGACATGGGTGAAGTAGCTTTTATTCTTGGAGTGAAAATTCATAAGGATCATTCAAAGAAATTATTTAGCCTTTCTCAAGAACCATATATTAATAAAATTCTTGAATTATTCCATATGCAAAGTTGTAAACTTATTGATAATCCTATAGCAAAAGGTGAAGGTTTGAGCCTTGAAATATATCCTAAGACTCCCATAGAAAGAGAAGAGACAAGAAATATCTCTTATGCTACTGTCATTGGGAGTTTAATGTATGCTATGATGTATAATTGTCCTAATATTTATTATGTCATTGGTTTAGCCAGCCGATATTAGTTGAATCCTAGATGAGCTCATTGGAAGGTTGTTAAGAGGATTTTCATATATTTTAGAGGCACTGTAAATTATTCTATACGCTATCAGGGACGTGATTTTTGCTTAGAAGGTTATATAGATGCTGACTGGGGTGGAGACCTATATGAGCGCAAATCGGCTTCAAGTTATGTGTACTTATTGAACAATGATGTAATTTCATGGAGCAGTAAGAAGTAAACTTGTGTAGCACTGTCCACAATTAAAGCAAAATTCATGGCATATTCAGCTACAGTACAAGAAGTAGTCTGGTTGAGATAGTTTTTGCAATATTTGAGAATAAATAAAGATACATCTAAGCCTACATTTATCAATTATGATAGCCAAGCGGCTATTGCATATATGAAAGATCCCAAAAACCATTGCAAAACCAAGCACATTGACATCAAGTGTCATTTTGTTAGAGACATTATAGCTAAGAAAAAAGTGATTCCAAATTATATATTTACTCATCAAATGGTGTCTAATCTGTTCACAAAGTCAATTCCTAGAGATTTATTTTTTATCTCATGTAAGATCTCTAGGCCTATATAGATTGTAATGCATCTCTTATCAATGAATATTACTATTCATTTTCCTTAAGCAAACTAACATAATGATATACATAAATTAAAAGTATGTCAAACTGGTTGAGATTGATCCTCTCACATGGCCAATAGCCTCTGGCATTTAAGGAATGAGTAGAGATGAGACTATTTAAGCAAAAAAAATGTTCTATGTGAACAAGGGATGTTCTACGTGAACATGGAGCTTAAGTTATATTTGCCTTGATATGAAATCAAGATGAGGCCTGATGAGAATGCAAAATGTCATATTTTATTCTCCTAATACTTCATCTTTTGCACCTATTTGATTCCTAAATA
>JAYJMB010070443.1:0-24157 GCA_036873735.1 Pouteria campechiana
TTGGATGCATGGCTAAGGTACATGCTTGGATTTGGATGCCTCTTAGAACATGATTGATATGTATTTGAGGTTTGGATACTTGCCAGGGTGGCTACTTGGATTATTTGGTATCCTGCCCCTAACAAGGCTTTGTTTGTTTGATGCCGCCTTAAATGGTTAAGAGGCCAAATCAGCCTACTGTGTGGGACTCTTGTGCTTATTTAGTAGGTGTGAATTGAGAACTTGCGATTCCTTGGTTGCAGTGACAACTAAATACCATAGATGACATTGATCGTGTTTTCATGTATTTGGTAACATTTGTAGCCAATATTGTATGGTTGGACCAGATCACACCGAAGTTGTAAGTCCATCAAGTCCTTTTGGTTTGTGGCTATGTCCATTTTGGTTCAGGGCAAAGTCCACTTGGATTATGGCTGTGTCCAGTATGTTTATAGCCTCCGAGCAAGGTATTGACTAGCAATCAGCAAGATATAATGAATGTGTGGTGATAGAGAAGTAAATGATTCAAATGTGAGTAGTGTAATTGACTGTTTGTATTGAATAATTGGTTGATGTTAGCAAAGGTAGTATGCTATATTCTGATTCCTAGATGTTATGTTAGGAATTTTGAGTGGTTTGTTGAATTCTATGGATATTATTGACAATTATAAAGAACAATATCTTCAAGTGTTGTTGAATAACTTTGATTGTGAGTAATACAATTGAACAAATTATGAATAGGAATAATGTTTATTCCATTTGTTTATATATACGAACTTGAATTGTAAAACATATAAGCAATCATAAGTGAGTTGTTGATGTTAGGATTTGGAAGGATACATTATGTATATTTGTATATGGATTGAAATGAGGCTTTTTGAGTATATTGAATTATGTTAATTGACAAATTCAAAAATGAAGTTGTATAACTCCCCATATAATTGATAATGAATTGTATTACAAGCTTACTTTGTGTGATTCATTTTTTTGATGAACTCAACTGATTGGTCAAACTTTGCCTACGCGGATTACTATCACTATTGTAATTGAATGATTCACTTTTTTGAGGAACTCAACTGATTGGTAAAACTTTGCCTACGCGGATTACTATCAATATTGTAATTGAATGATTCATTTGGGTAACATGCTAGAATGTTTTTAGCATGACATGGGCTGGTTAACTAAATAACAATGTTCTGGTGATATAATGAATTGTGAATTTTGAATAATAAGTATTTTTTGATGGATTCTATAAATATGGTTGCCCATGGATAAGATAACATGACCAGGTATTGTCGAATGTATTGGAATGGGTGTTATAAATGATCATATGTGAATCAATACTGAAATCATGTATGTATATAAGTTTAAAAGTAAAAGAAAATATTTGTGACTATATTTATTAGTACCAGAGAATTTAAGTCTTACTCTCATCATGTTATTGCTAGTGAAGGCAACTCATTTGAATAGGTAGATCATATGATCAAAAAGGTATAATTTGCGTGGTGTATCCTACGGATATGAATCCGTAAGGTATAAAATAACCTGAATGCCTTAGATTATAACCTTGAGAAATTGTTGAGAATTAATTGATACTGAAAGTTTTAAGGGAAAAACTGTTTATAAGGGGGAGAGTTTGTAACACTTGTGGTGTTATAATTTGGGGGATTTTTTTTTCATTTCATTAAAGTGAGGAATTAAGGTGATACACAGTGTTTTATAAAAAAAATTGCTATGGAAGACTGAATGGAGTGACATGAACCCAAGTAATGATTTTGAGTAAAGTCATGTATATGACTGGAATGACCAATATAGAATGATTATTATGTATAATATGATGTGTATGAGATATTAAATTAAAATGTTGAGATAGTTTTGGAATTTTGAAAAATTGAGTTAAATGTTCAAGTAAAAATAATGCAAAAGGTCATTTTTGGCAATTGACCTCAAATAAAATGGTGAATAGCTTGAACATGCCCTATTTCATAAATGTGATGTTTGTGAAGTGATTATTGAAAGATTTGAAGTGTTTTATATGAAATGGGGCTATGGGTGATGTTTCATAAGTATAAATTCTAAAATTTGAGTAACCCTTGTAATGAATGGGTTATTGCTTGAGTTAGGGGGTGAGAAATAATTTATTAAATGATTATTTGAGGATTATTATATATGAAATTAATGGGAAATGTAATGATTGAAACTATAAGAATGAAATATGAGAGAAAAAGTGAAAATTTTGGAAGAAAACTAAAGGAGCACAAGTGTACATTATGAAAATGCTGAATTTGAAAAAGGGTTCATTATGATTGAATTTTGACATGGATAATGGACTAATTTGAAAGTGTTCAACATAGAAGTTGTAGATCATAAACTTATCTATCTAATGGAATAAAAATCACTCAATTCCAATATTATATGAGGAATTTATGACTAATACACCAAAACTATTCCAAATGACTGAAAAATAACAAGATGAATGAGATGGGTCAAATTTATTGAAATGTTTGACATATTTTGGGGATGATTTGGGAAAAGTTGTTAACATAAAAGTTGTATCCCTTGGTGATATCTTTCTAATGCATCAAGCATCAGGTCATTTGGATATCGTATGTAAAAGTTATGATCAAATTACTAATGCTATTTTGAGATGAAATTCCCTTGCCGTGTCAAGGCTCCAAAAAATCACGTTTTGGGCATCCAGCAAGACCTTGCTGCAGCAAGACAATTTTTTATGATGGTAAGGCCATTTTCTACTATGGCAAGGCTCTAGAATTGCATGCTTTAGCCATCCAGCAAAACCTTGCCGCAGCAAGGGTTCGCTGGCACGCAAGAGTACCTAAAAATTTTAACTTTTTAAGCTTGAAACCCATTCAGTTTTTCATTTTCTGTTCCATTATTCTTCCCTAATGCTGTTCTCCTACCCCTAGACCCTATTTAGCTAAATTGTTTACTTGATTAGCTAGGGAACATGATGATTCAAATGACTAATCACTCAAGCACCTGATTTTTTATGTTTTCACAATAGCAGCGGAAGAGAGCCAATTTTCTTCAAATGGAAGATGCCAATGGGAGCATGGAACTTGGATCCTCATCTATGGATGTTAGCCATGCTTAATTCACAGCGTAAGTTTATTTTCCCCATCTAAATTTGAATTTTGGTTGAACTAGGATTTTTTAAATTTCTAGAAATTTGAGGAAAATGATGAAATTGATGTTGAAATTATGGAAAACTTGATTTATACATGCTTAATGGGCTATTGGGAATGATTTGGCATGAGAAATCATGATTTTTGCCAAGATAGGGTTTTTATGAAAAGTAAAAATTGGGAAATTTCATGAATTTTGTGAAATTATCATGGGAGAAAGGTTTAACATGTGATTTATAATGTTTGGAGGCTTGTTTGGGTTGATTTGGACCGGTGGAATCAAATAATTTATTATACCCTAGTTGAGGATTAAAGAAGGTTTTTAGGTTTGGGCTATGTAAGCCTGAATTAGTTATATTTGTAGCTTAATTAAATAAATTCCAAGTTGTTTAAGTATGATTCATGTTATATGGTAAGGAATTGTTGTTAAAAATAAAAGCACTTTGAAAACCCTAATAAATGTAATAGAGTGTTAATGATTTGATATAGAATTAATGGCTATAATTGGCCTTGTGGTTTATGTTAAGCACTCATAATATCTAGAAATGAGAAATCATTGGATTGAAATGAATTAAGAGTTTCAATTGTAAATGATTGGGATTATTGCCCTGTACAGGATGATCTGAGAAGGATGAAACAACATAAAACTTGAGAAATGGTTTGGAGCCGGAGGCCTGAGATAAGTACACATTTGTTTCCATTGGATGGATAGGGATAATGTATATCCGAGCATGTTTGTTAAATGCATGGGGATTAGCCCATTTGTATGAATTTAGGCATGTATATTTTGGTTGGGGATAGTGGATATCCCATTTTTGACTAAAAATTAATGTTTGGTTTAGTGTCAATGCTTAATATGAGGGATAGAGAAGATCCCTTTATTGTATATTAAATTTAAAGATTTGTTCGAATTGAAATGACATGGATTTCTTTATGTTGTATTTATTGATGAGTATATATCCATTTTTGGTTAATTAGAATGATGAATATCGATTATTGGATATGAAATGTGCTAATTGTGGATTAACTATCGTTTCTGGAGTCAGGCCTTCTTATTTAATTTTTTAGTTAACCGGCCAAATGAAGATTCCTAACCGATGTTTGGGATTAATGAGTCAATATTGAAGACCATATTATTATAATAAAATAATTTGTATTGGAAATTTATATGTCATTGTATATTTGTATTTAAAGATCTCAAGTGATGTATAATTATATTAAAATATCCCTGATGTATATTGTAATGGAGTGACATGTCATAATAGTAGAAAAATGTGCATATTATGTATCTTGGAATAAGTTAGGTTACTGTCATCATGGTGTGATGCAGATTCTGGGCCGTGGGTATGTGGATGATTATCTTTGGAATTATTGTATTAAATTTTATTTGATAAATGTTTGTATAAGTTAAACCCTAATAATTTAGGAGATATTCTATCCATTTTTCTGTATATACTAGTTGAGTTCCACAATAGGAATCAAGCACCCTACCCAAAAAGTGAGCAAATCTTGATGAAAAATAGTACAAAAAGATAAGTCGGAAGGTGGCGCATGACACTGTTGTTCCAAGACCAAATTATCAATTTGTCATTGAAACTAAATGTGTCTTTAGAAACAAATTAGATGAATATGGAATTATAATAAGAAATAAAGTAAGATTAGTAACAAAAGGGTACTGTCAGGAGGAAGGTATTGATTTTGAAGAATTATATGCTCCTGTTGCAAGGATTGAAGCTATTAAAATGCTTCTTGCATTTGCATCTTATATGAACTTCAAGTTATATCATATGGATGTAAAGAGTGCATTCTTGAATGGATTTATTAATGAAGAGGCTTATGTAGAACAACCACCTGGGTTTGAAATCATGTATTAAAACTTAAGAAAGCTCTATATGGTTTAAAATAGGCTCCCAGAGCCTGGTATGAAAGGTTAAGTAAATTTCTTTTTGAGAAAGGTTTTTCAAGAGGCAAAGTTGACACTACTCTCTATATTAAGCATGCAACAAAAGATACTCTTATAGTTCGAGTTTATATTGATGACATAGTATTTGGTGCATCTAATGAAGATCTTTGTAAAGAATTTTCCAGGATAATGCAGGGGGAATTTGAAATGAGCTTGATGGGTGAACTCAACTTCTTCTTGGGACTACAAATAAAGCAGATAAAAGAAAGAATTTTCATTCACCAAGTCAAATACATAAAAGAACTACTAAAGAAGTTCAACATTAAAGATGGGAAAAGGTGTAGAATGCCAATGAGTACATCAATAAAAGTGGACAAAGACGAAAAAGGTAAATTTGTTTATCAGAAACTTTATAGAAGCATGATAGGATCTCTATTATACATAACTTCTAGTAGACCTGACATAATGTTTAGTGTATGTATGTGTGCTAGATTTCAATCAGATACAAAAGAGTTACATCTTGTTGTTATAAGAAGAATATTTAGATATTTTTTAGATACACCAAATCTTGGATTATGGTATCCAAAAGGTTTAGATTTTAATTTAATAGTTTACTCAAATGCAAACTTTACTAGATATAAAGTAGATAGAAAGATTACATCAAGATCATGTCAATTTCTAGGAAGCATGATTATCTCATTGTTCTCTAAGAAACAAATATCAGTTGAATAATCAACTACTGAGGCTGAATATGTAGCAGTATGTAGTTGTTGTGCTTAGATCCTATGGATAAAATAGCAATTAAATAATTTTGGCTTTAACTTTGTTAATATACCTATTAGATGTGACACAAGTGCTATAAATTTAACTAAGAATCCAGTTCTACAGTCTAGAACTAAGTATATAAAAATTAGGCATCATTTCATTAGGGACCATGTTCAAAAATCGTGACATCTGCTTAGAATTTATCCCAACTAAAAATCAATTAGCAGATATTCTTACAAAACCACTTTTAGAAGAAATATTTAACATGATAAGAAGAGAACTAGGCATTCTAGATTCAAATGCATAAAATGCTTAATTTATCAAACAAGTAAGTTATTCTTTTTGATTCTCATCTATGTAAAACTTGAAATGAAATACATTGCATCTTTTCATTCTCCCAAAAGTATTTTAATGCATATTTAATTATCAATCTTGGCAATGATACTGAAATAAATGTGTATTAGTGGGTAAAATGGATAATTAATATGTACACTAAAAACGTAAAATCTAAAACTCTAAAAACTCATCTTATAAAATTTCAAAGTCACTCAAGTCCAATGCTATACTCCGTAACATCTGAAGCTCATAAAAATCACACTTCAGAGCCTTTGAATCCCGAATAACTATTTTTGAAGTAATGTATCAGAGTATCCGAAACTCCAATTCTACTCATTGCCTTTGAAGGACCTCTTTTGGAGCATCCAAAACCAAAAGCTATTAGTGTTTTGGAGTAAATCTAAACCTAATAGTAAAATCAGAAAGCGCTCAATCTATTTAAGTACTCGAAACCTCTCCGAAAACCTAAAATCCTCTTCTTCGAACTCTCAATATTACCCCTTCAAAGAAGACTCCTCATATTCATGCTTGTTTTGAATCTCAATCTCAACTCTCTCAATCTCTCTTCCTATCTTCTCCAACATTTCATCCAAACACCACCCCCCCCCCCCCCATTTCCTTTCAAACCCTAGCTTTCTCTATCGAAATGGCAAGAACCAAAGGGACAAAGATGATTCTCCACAAAGAAGAGGAACCAAAAAGGTCAAGCAAGAAGTTGATACACTTGAGGTAATTTTTCAAAATAGCACCTCTGACTACTCTAGATTTTTAGAAAGATATGTGAATAGGAGAATTATAAAAGGAAAAATCTTTAGTTTTGAAGCCTTTGGAGAAAATGACATGCAATTAGAAGTATGTGAATGGTTAAGATACCAAGGTTGGAATGATTATGTGAGTTACAGAGATAGTTTATATCCAAGATTTTTGAAAACACTTATTTGTAATCTCAACACAAAGATAGAAAAATCATGGATAGGAGAAACTGAGATCGAAATATCTACAAAGAGTTTAAGAAATTTTTTTAATCTCTTTAAAGAAGAAGAAGAAATTATATGGCCCTCTACAGCAAAATTATTCTTGGATTTAGCAAAGACAGAAGTAGATCAGGAAGAAAATTATCTTCATGCTAGTCACCTAAATGTAGATCTCAAGCTAGCATATCTCATTATAATTAATAATGTATATCATAGAAGAGGAGCTACTTGTGATGTGTCTGAAAAGGATGCCAAAATTATGTGGGCATTGAAAAATAATAGAAAAATGAATCTAGCCAAATTAATGCTAGACCACATTCATTTAATCAAGGGTACCACAAGATTTTTCCTACGCTATGGAATGGCTCTAATGAAGCTAATGAGGGAAGCTGGAGTAAATTTTTCAAATAAAAATGAAGAACTCCCAAGAAATACCAACACATTAGATGAGAAGACTTTGAAAAGAATGGGCTTTAAGCCAACAACATAAGGTTGGATCAATAAAAATCCCAAAAGAACAACTCAATTAAAGGGATCCAAACTTGATTAAAGAACAAAAAGGGGAGAAGTTATAGAACAGTCATAGAAACAAGGCAAGAACTCTCCTCATATGCTGAAGAAGAAGGAACAGAAATCCACTAGCAGTAGCAAGAAAAGAGTTCTCCAGTGAAGAAGATCAATCTGGAACTAAGAGAAGATAAGAAGTTCCAAGAGAGGAACAAAGAACTATCAGAGAAGAAGAGTTAGAGGAAATTTGAGAGAAAGTGAATATGAGGAAATGAATGTTACTGTAGTAACAGCAACCATCCCATCTCACATTCCATCAAATCCTCATCACCTATTAAACCCAATCCTTCACAACAACCAACCACACCTACTAATTCATCAATCCCCGCCACAAACCCATCCCACAACACCTAGAAGATAGGCTCACAATGATTGAACACTATATGTCTACTCTAACTATTCAAATGAATAGAATGGATCATAATCTTAATACTACCATGTCATCCATGGTCCTAAGAGCTGATAAGATTGACCAAAGACTTGATTCTCTACAATCTCTAGCAGAGTCACTCAGAGGTCAAGCCCATCATCCCCATTTATCTCCACCTCCAAACCATTACTCCTCACCTCCACATCACTTCTCTCCAATGAGAACCAACTCCCCCATTATAGTAATGTCTTCACCCAAACGCACCCCCCATCCATCCTCTCCTGTAGATCTAGAGGTTGCTCAACCTGAGAGTGAACCTACTTAAATTGCATCTTCCTCTCTTCCAACACAACCTCCCTCAGTTCTTACTTCTGAAGTAAATCCATGTCGAGCAAATGTTAGATATGGTAAATACTTCATAGTCCAAATTCATAGAATCCATTTTCTTCCCCTAGGGCCAGCAATATGGCTAGATTGAACCTGGCTTGATCTCATTCGATCAGGAGAAGTAATCCCTAAACGTATTGTGAACCTTCCACTAGAATGGAACACACCCTCAACTTGTCCGAAGTGGAGAAGACCTTCCACTCCTCCAAAAATTCCACCACAAAGTCCATCAAACTCTCCTCCAACAGTTGTTGATAATCCTGATATTCTTCTCCATGTATTTAGTCCAACCAGGATGACTTTTTCTGAGTTTTAGAATAAATCCAAAATCAATTCTGAAGTTGCTAGAATGCTTCTCTCTCAGTCTATCATTCTATCTCCTCAAGAATTTCCATTCTCAAAACTTAAGGATCCTAACATTCTACATAGGATTCAACTTCTCTCAAATCCTCCATTGACTCTTAAGGGCCACAAAATCCAAATTCATGATAGAGAGTCAATTATTCAAAATTATTCTAAGAAACTTCTTTAGTTTCTTTCAACATCAAAGCCTCCTAGAAAAGTGTTTCCATCTCCCTCAAGTCCTCATTAATTTATTCTCACTAAGGAAGAATTCTCTTTTTACAACAATGCCAACCTAGAGGCCATTACTGACAATCTCCCTCTACCATATCCTCAACTTTCAAATCCCTCTATCCAAGACAGAATAAGAAAGATACAATCTCAACCAGTCCCTCTAACAAAATTCCCAAACCAACTAACTCCCTATAATTCCCAAACCAAAATCATAACCCAAACCATCATCCTCTACAACTTCATCTTAGCCATCTTCTTCCAAACCCAAGAGGAAGCCAAAAATTGCTCCTCCAAAGGAACACAAGAAGGATCCTCTATCCAAAATCACCATGTATTACCAAGAGTATATAGTTAGGATGAATGCAAATATAGAAAACCTCTTGAAAGGGCTACCTGTAGTTTTTCCTGAATTGCTAAACCCAGAATTTTGAGAGCGCATTGACTTTATCTATGTTTCAAACTATGGACCCATTGCATACACCCATGAAGCCCCAACAACAATCTCAGAGGATCCACTTTTTATTCCACCCCCTCCACCAAAAAGACCTAGATCATCTACCAAAACACCCAAACCCTCTCCCACACCATCATCCTCTCAACCCAAGCCCCCTCTTCCACCTCAAAAAGATTTCTTTCCTAAAACCTATGAGAGAAAACTCAAACTATCCCACTGACATTGCTGCCTTCTGCATTTTTTTCTCTTTGATGTAATTTTTTTTACTTATGTAAATAAACTTGACTTTGAGCATATGTTGTATTTGCAAATTTTTGATCAATGACAAGTTCTGTATGTATGCATTTTGATCATGACTAGATTTGAATATTCATGTTTGTTTCTTTCCACCTTTTTTATTATGACAAAAAGGGGGAGCAAATGTGCTGGATGAAATGAATCTTTTTATGTACTAAATATATGTATGAAAACTTGAAATTTTCTTTTGTATGAAATAATAAATCTATGTACGAAAACTTGAAATTTTCTTTTGTATGAAATACAGTAAAAAAATTTTGTGCATCCATTCAGGTAGAGCTACACTGAATTAATAAATATCTTTTGCAATTAAGTTGCTTTAAGTTTATTTTTAGACAAGTTTTGAAAGGTATATCATGTAATGTTTTATCATCATCAAAAAGGGGGAGAATTTTGAACATACTATTTTAAATAGCTTGATTTTGATGATTAACACTCTTAACCAAGTATGTTTTAATGATGAGCAAAGACATGAGTAAAATATTAAGGTACTAACAATTTATTCTCAAGCATATTGCAAAAATATTATCCAATACTCAACTTGAGAATAATCTTTATGATGATTAAAGGAAGAAACCAAGTAAATGCCCATGAAAAATAATTACATAAATTACACATATACTTAAAAAAAGAAAATAGAAATCTTAAAGTCTTCAAGGACACTTAAGAGTCAAAGTTCATCCCTTCAGAGCATGAAGTCTCACTTCGAGTCAGCCAAGACATGCTTCGGAGTCAACAGGAAAGCTTCGGAGTCATCATAGCATGCTTCGAAGTCAATAGAAAAGCCTCTAGAGTTGTCATGGTATGCTTATGAATCAATAGAAAAGCCTTCAGAGTTATCATGATATACTTAAGAATCATCAAGTATACTTTGGAGTCTTTAAAACACTTTTAGATCTTCAAGCATACTTTAAAGTTAATTAGACACACTTTGGAGTTCATCAGACACACTTTGAAGTTAATCAAGATACACTTCAGAGTTAAGCGGATAACTTTAGAGTTATGAAGATACACTTTGGAGTTAATTTGGAGTCATGAAGATACACTTCAGAGTTAACCAGATATGCTTCGGAGTCTTCAATCACATTTCAGAATTAATCAGACAAGCTTCAGAGTCATGAAGATATACTTCCGAGTTAACCAGACATGCTTCAGAATCATCAAGATATACTTCGGAGTCGAGGAATATACTTTAGAGTTAGCAAGTAAATTTCAGAGTTATCAAACCTTACTTTGGAATCACCCTTTTTGAAGCATCAAAGGTTAGGAGAATCCAAACTCTACTCTTTAAAGAACTATCTCAAGTAAAGAGGTCTTTCGCCACTTTAGAGAAACTAAAGTCAGTTCTTCAGCGCATCCAAAATCATTTCTCTAACACATTCACTATTCACTCACTACTTCAGAGGAACCAAAGAAGCTACTTCCTAGCATCCGATACTCATGTGAACGTTAAGTGAAGAAAAGTCAGCGACATAGTGGTAGACCAATACCAAACTATTACAACAGAAATAAGACAAAATATCAAATGAAGAAAATATTTTGTTAATGTTTGAAAGACTACAAAAGTCAACAACAAAAATATTTCTTAGCCTATAAAATACGTAATCAAAAATATAGAAGATATGCTAAAATACAAAAAAATATAAAAAGTTAAAGTTTCGAGCATTCAAAATCTTCTTCCAAAGTTCAACTCCAATGGCAACACTCTGTCAGAGCTTTCAAAGTGTAAATCACTTCTCAATTAAGGAGTTTGAATCCCTTACTCTTATTACTTACTTATTCACTTGAAGTTCTTAAATTTATGTACAAGTTTGCCTAAGTAAGACGCATTAACCTGTACAGTTCTTTTTAGTATTTGATAACAGAAGCAAAGTGCTGGGTGTTTATGTATTGAGATAAGCAAGTAGGAAACTTGCAAAAAGCATAAAAGTTTGTTGGTGAGCTTTAAAAACCAACAAGTTATAAAAGTTTCTAGTTAGCTTGAAAAACCAATATATTGGTTGGTGAGCTTGTAGGAAAGCCAATGTGTATTTGTTCAGGTTGATCAAGGTATTAGTGGAACCTGAGATCAGTAGAGAAAACCAACTCAGAGAAGTGGAGTAGGAACCCAGGAAGGGCTAAACCACTATAAAAATCTTATGTTATATGATGTACAATTTATTCTATTTATTCTTTTAGCACTTTGATCTTTTGGTTTACCCAAAAAGTTTTAAAAGCTCAATTCACCCCTCGCCCTCCCCCCATCTTGAGGTACCATTGTGGAAGGGACTAACAGCAGTGTTCATTGCTTCAGCCCAAAAATATTATGATAGACTATATTTACTCAACATTATCCTTGTCATCTCTTGCAAGGATCCATTCTTCCTTTCTACCACTCCATTTTGCTGGGGTATTCTTGGTGCAAAGAAAGTTTGAAGAATTCCATTATTTTTACAAAAGTCAGTGAATCTATGGTTTTCAAACTCTGCACCATTATCACTCCTTATGGAAACAACATGATAGCTTTGTTCAATCTATATACATTTGGTAAATACTTCAATGAATGAAAAAGCTTCATATTTAGATGCTAGAAACATTAATCAGGTAAATCTACTATAGTCATCCACAATGACATTGCATAATGTTTTCCTTCAAGACTTCTAGTTCTTGTTGGTCCAACTAGATCCATATGTAGCAATTGAAGGGGTTTGGTTGTGTATACTTCTTTGTTTGACTTAAATGATTCTTTTACTTGCTTAGCTTTCATGCAAGTATCATACAACTGATTGTCAAATTTGAGTTTTAATAAACCAACAACAAGATCCTTGTTATATAATCTTTCAATCAGATTCTTGTTTGCATGTCTTAGCCTTCTGTGGCACAACATGGGTTCATTATCATTCACAACAAGACACTTAACTTGAATATCAGAAAGACTAACCAAATATATATTTTCATGTCTTCTACCAGATACAATAATTGATTGAGACTTATCTAATACAGAACAGAATTGAGATTCAAACACAACTTTGTAGCCTTTGTCACAGAACTGACTTACGCTAAGAAGATTGTGTTCAATCCTTCTACTAGAAGTACATCTGAAATTATAGTAAATAGTGGTTGGCTGACCTTACAAATCTCAACTACTCTATCATTATCATTATTAGTAAAGGTTGTTGTTCCACCAGATTTCATTTTCAACTCCATGAACAACTCTCTATTCCCTGTCATGTGCCTTGAGCAATCACTATCGATATACCATGTGCTACTCTTTATGGCTCTCAAGCACACCTACATAGATAAAGTTAAGTCTTAACTTTTGGTACCCATTTGGTAATGAGTCTAGGCGGATTAGTTGCAAATGACGTTGGTACCCACTTTTTCTTGGGTATCACTATTTTGACTGAAGGAAATTGGGTTGCATTTAGCATATTTGCAATTGTTTTTGGAGCCCAAATCATAGTCTGTTTAGGCTCAAATTTTCATATAAAGATTTTAGTTTCTTTTCTGTGTTACTATTGTCCACCTCTTTTCTTTGGTTTCATTCTTAACAAGGTGAAAGTCAATATCTTTTTAAGAGCATTGTTCTCAGTTACTACTTACTCAAGTATGTTATTGGTGTTATGGTTACTCTTGAGCTTGAAATTTTCTTCCTTCATTTTGGAGCATTCATTTATAATTCTCTTAAGTTCCTTTTTAGGCTTTTTGACTTCTCTTTTAGAATCATAAAATTTAAATACAATTATTCTAATATTTCTTCATGATTTGGAGTTTTAAAATCAGAATTTATCTGCTCTTCATGGATTGCCATGAAGCTAATCTTGGTATGGAGTTCATCTTGATTACTTCTGTTTGGAAGGAGTTGGCTAATTTGAGCTTCATATTCTTCTTCCTCTTCACTCTCACTTTCATTTATTACGCTCTCTTGCATCTCCCATGCTGTTAAAGCCTTCTTTCTCTTCTAGAATTTTCTGCTTGTTCTGTTGTTGTTATTGTTGTTGCTGCTATTGTTCTTTTTTTCAAAGTATAAGTTGTACCTCTTTTTTTCTAATCATTTCGTCTCTTGTCTGGTTCTGGACAGTCAAACTTCATATGCCCCAGTTTTTCACAAATATAACACGTGGGTGTTTCTTTCTTTTTGTCCTTTCTTCCAAATTTATTCCTTGAACTATTTTTAAACTTTTTCTTCTTTAGCATGGATTTGAATCTTCTTATAATCATTGCCATCTCTTCGTCTTCATCTCCAATTGTGGATGCCTCAGTTTAGGATTCATCATTCTCTAACTCTACTTTAAGAGTAATTGCTTTCTTGCCCTTAGGTTCTTCTATATTTTTTTGTTTCATTAATACCTCATGAGTCATAAGAGAACCCATGAGCTCTTCTAGGATCATTATGTCCAGATTATTTGCTTCCTAGATTGCTGTCACTTTGGGTATCCTTTGTTTTAATAGAGATCTCAAATTTTTCTTTATCATTTTGGGCTCTACAAGCTTTTCTCCTAGATTTTTTAGCCTACTTATTATCTTTTGAAATCTTCTGAACATGTCTAAGATTTACTCTGTATCCTTCATGTTGAAAGTTTTATATTCTCACACAAGAAGATTTATCTTAGTTTCTCTTATTTATTTTGTGCCTTCATGTGCAACCTCTAGTTTATCCTAGATTTCCTTTACTGTATCACAAGAGGATATCTTGCCAAACTCAAACAATGTAAGTGCATTGTAAAGGTATTTCTTTGCCTTGATATCTTTCTCAACTATTTGAATATCCTCAGCAATGTATTTATCTTTAGTGTTTAGGACAATCATTCTATCTTTGATGGTTTTCCATAGTTGATAGTCCGAGGCAATCAAGAAATTTTTCATTCTCATCTTCCAGTATCCATAATTTATACCATCAAATAGTGGAGGTCTAGAAGTGGATTAACCCTCAGTAGAAGTGTTGTTGAAATAGTTGGCCATTATGATCTCTTCACTAGTTATATAAATGGAACTGTAAAAGATAACAAGTGAAGGCTACTCTGATACCAATTGTTGGTCCTGTTCAGATGGTGGCTCAAGAGAGGGGGGGGGGGGGAATTGAGGTATTAAAATTTTTGACTAGATAAGATCTATAGTGCAAAGATGAGAAAGGAAGGAATAGCCCAATGCACTTAGATAGAGATTTTTATAGTGGTTCGGTCCTTCACTTGGGTTCCTACTCTATTTATCTGAGTTAGCCATTTCTATTGAACTCAAGTTCCAAGCTCAGCAACTTGATCAGCACCCTTCTTATCAAACAAATACACATGTTGGTTTCCAATCTCTTTAACTTCTATAATTCCTAAGCCAGTTTCCTGTTTGCTTACAATACTCAAATGCAAGTCCTTAGCTTACAGAAATGTGCAAAAATAAATGAATATGTACAAATGTTAATTCCTTTAATAGGTTGATTTTGTATGAAGTTTAGAAGCAATAAGAATAATAAATATAATAATAAAGGAGTAAGATTTAATCCCCAAAAGTGGTTGAATAAATGCCTTTGAATGCTTCTTGGAGTAAGGCGTAGTGAAGTTGAACTCGCGGAAGAAAAGCTTTTAAAGTCTTAGTAAATTCTCTGCTCCTTTTATTTCTCATAATGATCTTCTTCTTTCTTTGTTCTCACTCAACTCTTTTTATATTGAAACTTATAACTACTTCTATTGTAGTAGCTGAGGTTCATTTAATGCAAAAGAATATTCAAATATTGAAACTTTTCATTTTGTAGCATTAGATCCTCCAATGATTAAGTTGTAAAAACTTTTTCCATAATTCACACATCGCTATATCTTCAAATGCTCTGAAGTTAAGTTTTGGTACCTCCGAAGTGGCGCTACAGTGGGGACTCGCATCGAATTCATCAAGGGTTGACTCCAAAGAATTTCTTTGTCTCCAAAGTACTTATCCTATAACTCCGAGGAACTAACTCCAAAGAACTTCACTTGACTCTAAAGTACTTTAATCTATGACTTTGAAATATTTATTTTCTAACTCTGACAAGTTGTGTTATCTTAAGACTATCTTGTTAACTCCAAAACTCCTGACATTGTCTCCGAAGAGTCTTATTGACTCCGAAGAGCTTATCTTGACTCCAAAGAAACTTTGGTGACTTCGAAGCTTGTGACCTCGTGACTTTGATGTACTTAACTGACTTTGAAGGTTTGTGAGCTCGCAACTCTGAAGAAATTTAATCACTTTGAAGATATTTCCTTCTGTCTTTGAAGTGTATAAATAACTCCAAAGGGATATAATTGTGACTCTGAAGTTGACTTCGAGGTTCCCTTAATGATTCTAAATTTTTGTTTTCTTCTCTTAAGTATATTTTTGAATTATATAATTAGTTCTCTTGAGCATTTACTTGGTTTCTTCCTTTAAGAATCATGAAGATTATTCTCATAGATTAGTTTGGAAATATTTCTGCAAACACTTGAGAATAAATTGTTAGTACTTTAATGTTTCACTCATGTCTCTGCTCATCATCAAAATATGGTTGGTTAAGAATATTCATCATCAAAATTAAGCTAGATAAGAGTGTATGTTCAACAAAGATCTTTTGCACTACAAAGATCAATAGACCAAGGCTTCCCCTATGACATAGAGAAACATGTTCAAAGTGTAATCTTTTCTTTCTTATTTTATTTGTGTATTCCTTGAGTTCGTATAGAAGACCAACCTTAAGAAGAACAAGTGTGTTCACAAACAACTTGTTAAGTTATATACATCCCCTAAAGCTGGAATCTAGAAGAGTGCAAAGGCACTAAAGTTTATGCCTTCTTGAGGTAGAATCAACAAGAGCAAGTTGATTATTAGAGTATGTCTCACAATCAATTACTAAACCGTTTATGCCCCCTAGAACTAAAATCTAGAAGAGTGTTAGGTGCACTATTTGTATTCCATTTTAGTGAGACAGTGAAACAAAGGCATAGGGGGTGTGCTCTTGGAAGAGTGGAGGAAAGAGGTTGTCCCGAACAACTATATATCATGCCTTTTGTCTGAGATTGCTTTATTTTCTTACATTTTACTATTTTATTATTTATCTTATCACAAAAGCATAAAAAGAGGAAATTTAGTTAAACGGGGGTTGATCAAGAAATTTTTATAAATCCAATTCACCCCTCCCCTCTTCGGTTAAACCGAGCCTAACGGACCTAACAATGAATAGACCTATAGAGGTCTATACTAAAATCCGGTCAGTAGCTTCAAACCATAGTGTTGATAAAGTTATTGATAGAGGAGAATGTTGAGTAACAAAGGTATGTTATTAATATTAATAATGGCACTGACAACAAAGTTCTTCTATAGAGTTCTCTACCTACTCCACAAAGTTCTATAACCATCACTATAGTTTTTTCATGCATGCTCTATAAGCGATATCCAACAATCGAATTAACTTATGCATTTACAAAAGATCAAATTGTTTTCTTCTATTAGTTCTCACTCCATTGTGCTAAAATTCAATACAAGCTTTCAATCACATCTTCGCTACATCAAAGGAGCTTCAAAGCATGAAGATCACATTGAGTAGCATTTTCATTTATTTGTTCCTTAATTGTATGCATCTTAGGCTTCTTTAGAGGCACATCTTCTGTACAAACTCAATTTAGTTTTTAATATTTGTGAAAGGTGTAAGTCTCTGCAAGTGAGATACTTGCAAAAAGAGTTCCTTGCAAGTTGGTGAGGTTGCATTATGAGCATTGTGAGAATTAGTTGCTGAGCTCATGAAACCAATAAACTATATAAAAGATTGGTATTAGTGGAACCTAAGACAAGGGGTGTCTTAGAAAGTGAATAGGAACCCAGCTTGGGCTGAACCACTATAAAAATCCTTGTATGTTGTAGTGTTTATTTATCTCTGCACTTCTTCTATTTGGCCAAAAAGTTTGTGAAGCTCAATTCCCATTTTCCCTATTCCTTCTCTCTATTCAATCTTCACTTTTTTGTATTCATTTTCCTATCTACTAAATGTCAATAGCTACTACAAATGGAATGAAGGAAAAACAAAGAAGAGGAGAAAAATGATAGCTACTAAAATTCCCTTGTGAACATATTAAGAAAGCTCACAATAATTGCCATGGACATTCACTTATTACTCTTTTCTTTCCCTTTTTAGCTTTGGAAGAAGATGTGATACTACCCTTATTCATTTTTACCATGGAGTCCCATTTATAGTAATTATCAAAATTTGATAGTTAAGAAAATGAATACAAAAATGAAGATTGAATGAAAAGATGACAGAGGGAAAATAAGGGATTGAGAGATTAAATGGAAGATTGGTAGAAAAAATGTGGAGGAGGAAAAGTGACTGAAATGGAAGACTTTTATAAAATAAAGATGAAAAAATAGATAGAAAATAGTATTTTTAGCCATTTTAAATGAGATTCAAAAAATCCTAGCTTAGTCGACATGCCTTTTTCGCTTATGGTACAATCTATTGATGACCATTAATGTTCAGTTAGATGTTTGGAAATAACTTCAATCTTATTATAATTACTTTGAAAAATTATTAGTATATTTACAAAGATTATAAAATTATTAGTATAATTGTAATCATTTATAAAATTATTGGTATATCTGCAAAAATCTCTATTGAAACCTAAAAATCATTGAAAATAGATAAATTCCTTCTATCCTTTGTTTCAATTAAAACTTTTCTTTTTTCCTTATTGCAATTCTAGAATTGTCTTCAAACTTAGTTATAGATTGATAATTTTTATCTAATTCAATAAACATGTTCTTTGTTCTATTAATGTGATTATGTGAATATGTGTTCAAGTACTATATATTATCTTCTACTTTTTGATACAATTATAAACTAAAAGAAAATATTATCAAGATTATCTTCATCTTTTATTAGTTTAATTTATATTTTATTTGATCATTCACTCTAAAAATATTTGTAATTATGACAATAATAATAATAAACATTAGATTTACATTTGCCTCACCCTCTACCTTATTCATAATCTTTACCTTTTCATTGACTTTGAATCTACCTTTGCTAAATCAAGTAGTTATGCTTTAATCTAGTTCCTTAGTTTCAATGTTATCAGAACCTCTAGTACCCCCACATCTACAATATTTGTTGCCTCTTCTTTAATCTGTTCTTCTACCTCCACGAGGTTTGATTGACATTCAAGTGATGGCTTTACTTGAAAAGCTTATTCAAATAATGCATGTTAGTTTACATTTATTTATGTTTCATTATCAACCCCATTAATTTATTCGAGGGGACAGTTTTTGCAATCCTCGCTTGTACTTTAGGATCTATTTGGAAATAGGGAAAAGATGCTGGGGAAAAAAAGAATATGGAAAAATGAGGAGAAGGAGAGGGAGTGATGTGATGCAATAAAATATAATGATTAAAAAATAAAGTGAATAAAAACAAAGTCAGCTGACATTTTATATAGAAAGATGTGACATAATGACTAAAAATATAGATAAAAATAAAAAAATTGAGGATTGTTTGGTAGTTAATATATAAAATCATATCAAGAAGTATGTAAAAATTTTCCTATTCCTAAACACACTCTTAGACTACAACTTAGGTTGGGTCAACTCGAACCTAAACTAACACCGGACAGAATAATGATTATTTTGCAGACTAGATTCAATAAATAATTCACAAGACAAGAATGCAAGGGAATAGCCCAAAAACACAGAGAAATACCTCTGATGTTATATTCAAAATTATGCAAATCAAGAATGTTGAAAATTAACCCACAAGCCGGGTTATATAGCTGAAAATCCTCATTATTAAAATTTTACTAAAAATAGCAAAATCTTAACAATCATGCTAAAAATAAATATGCAATAAAAGAAGTGATCTGGCAAAAATCTAGCCCAAATTGGGTTCAGAATCACTTCCTAAATAATATATTAAATATTACTATAAAAGGAAAAAAATAACTAAATATGGAGATTTGAAGGGAAAACCAGTAGATTTTGACCTCGAAAAAGATGTACATAGATGGTTCAAATTATAATTCCTTGCAAGTGTATAGACATATAGTAGTATAGTGTGCAATACAAGGGTCAATCTCTTAGAGAATGACCAAACCGATTTAACTAGTTTTAGTTACTGAACTATGCTATCTCTAAAAGGAATGTATTTAGAGCTAAATGAATATGGTGTAATGTTGGATGAAATTGCAGAAATAGAATGGAATGGTAAATCTCAATGACTAATAATAACATAGGGAGATTAACAAGATGCATGGTCTAGGGATCCGATTTCACCATTAAATGACACCCTTTGCTAGTGGAACGTTGGATTTAATACTTCACTTGAGTTCATTTTTTCAAATATATGATTATTAATATTAGGTGTGCAAGTTCAAATCAAGTCTTTTCACTCATTCCAATTACCTATGGTGTATAGCATAATTGAGGTGAAAAAACATTAAGCTTAAGAACATATTGAACCAAAATAAGATGATTTAGCATATAGTGTCTACCTTAACCATCTATCCTTTCCATTTAAGGGAGCTCATGGTTTAGCATATGATGTCTACCTTAAGCATGCTTAAATAATCAATCTAACTCATAACATTAATAATCAAGCTATAAAATGAATCAAATCATTGCAAACAACATAATGAATGAAACAAGATCATATAGTTATTAATAAACAATAATCCACCTAATAAAGTGTATCAAATAGGGTTACATATTCACCCTAGAAAGCGGGATTTAGTTTATAATGGAAATAAAAAAATGCTCTTAGACAAGATTATCACAATGTAGATGTAACGCCCCTCCTCCATGGAGTGTTACTAGTGGTAAATTCAGAAAAAATTCTGACAGAGTCTCCCCTGATTTACCATCGTTATCTTGTATACAACATGCTAAACCACAATAATTATATAATAAATATACAAATATAATATGGCCACCTCCAGGCCCTACCATTTTCTACACAAATTATATAACTGTCGCCTCCAAAATACACATCACCACAACACCCATAGACCAAGATTGGGGTACATTATACCCTAGCTATCAAATTATATACACCCACACCATAAAATGACATGCTGTAAAACTAAATAATGATACATGTCTCATATACATTCAAAATCCATCCAACAATATACATTATCATACATCATGAAAAGGAGTAAAGCCTCAACTAGTGTCACGGCCTAGCCCCATCGCGAGACCCAACACCCTGTTGGGCTCCATCCTCTGACCTGTTAGCTAAAATTTAAATAAAAGGGTGAGTCTAGGCAAACTCATTAAGCAGGTATGCGAAAAAACATGACTATAAATAATGTAATAAACAACAGCAATTAGAGTAATAAATAAAGATGCAAATAGGCAAAATAGGTCATGCCATATGCAAGATGTCATAGTTAGTCATTGGCCAGGTTCATTAAGATTTTAATGTTAACATCTCATTAATTATTTCATACACATACTCATAATGATATTGTATACATAGTTAATCGGTCAATACCGACTCGAATACCGATACGTCATACTGCCCTTTTGTATCTGCCCCATGATTACCTCTTACACCCATATACTGC
Source organism: Pouteria campechiana (assembly GCA_036873735.1). Classification (NCBI taxonomy): domain Eukaryota; kingdom Viridiplantae; phylum Streptophyta; class Magnoliopsida; order Ericales; family Sapotaceae; genus Pouteria; species Pouteria campechiana. The sequence goes on from JAYJMB010070443.1 coordinate 21,280, forward strand.
CCCACCATCATCCACACACTCCTCCCCGAGAGGCACACAAACCAGAACATTACCCTTTCACTCTTCAATGTGTCAGGTCCAGCCTGGCACTCCCGGCTAGAAGCCTGCCAGGCCCACACAGCCATATTGCTGTAGCCAGTGGCACACCACCCTCATCACCTCACAAGAGTACTAGTTCTTCATAAACACACCTACACAAGCTACTCAAGCCAAGCTACTCAGGCCATTTTGATGATGAAAATTCTTAACTAGCTATATTTTGATAATGATCAAAGACATGAGTGAAATATTAAGGTACTAACAAGTCTATTCTCTAGTACATGCAGTTATACTTTCGAACTAATCTTTGAGAATATGTCTAATAATATTCAAAGGAAGAAACCTAGTAAATGCTTATGAGAATTAAGTATATAAATCATATGTATACTTAAAACAAAAAAATAAATAATTTAAAGTCTTCAAGAAAGCTTTGAAGTCAACTTAAGTTTCAAAGTTCATTCCTTTGGAGTCACAAAGTCACATACTTTGGACCCAGCCAAGATGCTTCGGAACACTGAAAAGCTTCAAAGACAAGGAAATAATCTTTCAAGATCACAAACTAGCAAACTTTGGATTCGGTAAAGGAAGTCTTGGAGCCACTGAAGCTCTTTGGAGATAGGAAAATAATGTCTGAGTGTTGATAGCACTTCGAAATCACAAATTTAAAAGCTTCAACGTTAAGTCATTTACTTCAGAGTCAATTTAATTACTTCAGAGTTATGGGCTGAAAACCTTCAAAGATAGTCCAAGCACTTCGGAATCACAAGTATGCAATATTCAAGGCTACGTTAAGTCCTTCAGAGTCAACAAGGCGCTTCAAAGACAATGAACGATAGCCTTTGGAGTTGACAAATCACTCTTCAGAGAACACAACTCATTGGAGTCAAGAGAAAGGTGATTCAGAGAACAACGAACTCCTTCAGAGTTAGAATCAGATTTTAGATATAGCACTTTAGAGTCATGATATATTTGCCTTAGAGACAAAGAATGCGCTTTGGAGTCCCAAAATACTTACTTCGGAGATAATGAATGCCTTTCGAGTTAGCCTCCAAGATCCTAATGCAAGTTGTTCTTGTTGCACTGCTTTGGAGCCTCCAAAATGCATCTTTGGTACATCTGAAGAGACGGTGATGTGCAAAGTGAGCAAAGAAACTCCATTTTACTTAGAAGCTCAGATAATCTGATGTTATAGTTCATGGCCTCCAAAACAGCACTGGAAGTACAATGGTCTTAAATTCGAATGTTCCTCAGTATTTAATATTTCTCACCTACCATAGTAGAGATATTCAGAGATCTTAAAGAAATATAGAGAACTCACATATAAAAGAAGTTAATTGAGATCAAAGACAACATTCAATTATCACATTGAAAAATAAGAGAAAGCATTTACTAAGTCTTTAAGGCATTTTCTTACATGATTTTCAAGTCCACTGCAGTTCATTCAAAGAAGCATTCAAATTCATTCATTCAACCACTTTTGGAAATCGAATCTCATTGCTTTTATTACTACATTACTTGTGTTTACTGCTTTCCAACTTTGTACAAAATCAGCTTATAAGAGGCATTAATATTTGTACAAGTTTATTTCTGCATATCTCTGCAAGTTTGTTAACTTGCATTTGTGTAGTTAAAGCAAGTAGAATACTTGCTATATATTTGTATAAGTTTGCTGGTGAACTTGAAAAACCAACTTGTGTAAGTTTATTGGTGAGCTTGATAAACCAACAAGTATTAGTGGAACTTGAGTTTAGCAGAAAAGGCTAACTTAGAGAAGTAGAGTAGGAACCCAAGTGAAAGGCCGAACCACTATAAAAATACTTGTCTAAGTGTATTGTGTTTGCAATGATTTCTTTAATCCTACACTTTAACTATTATCTAGTTGAAATTTTTAAAGACTCAAGTCAACCAAATCCACACCCCCCCCCCCTCTTGAGTCACCATCTAAACGAGACTGACAATTGGTATCAAATTAGGCTTCACCAATTATACATTACTATTCTAATCATATAACTTGTGAAGAGATCTCTTTGGCTAGCTATTTCTACAAAAATTCTACTGAAGGTCAATCTACTTATAAACAACCACTATTTGATGGTATAAACTATGGATGCTAGAAGATGAGAATGAAAAATTTCTTAATTGCCTCAAATTATTAGCTATGGAAAACCATCAAGGATGGTATAATTGTTCTAAATAAATACACTGCTAAAGACATTCTAGTAGCTGAGAAAGATGCTAAGGCAAAGAACTGCCTTTATTATGCTCTTACATCCACTGAGTTTGATAAGATATCCTCATGCGATACTATAAAGGAATTCTGGGACAAACTAGAGGTTGCACACAAAGGTACAAAGCAAGTAAGGGAAACTAAGATAAATCTTCTTATGCAGAAATATGAAACTTTCAACATGAAGGAGACAGAGTTAATTTTAGACATATTTGGAAGATTTCAAAAGATAATAAATGAGCTGAAAAATCTAGGAGATAAATATGCAGAGCCCAAAATGGTGAAGAAAATCCTAAGATCCTTGTCAAAGAAATGGATGTCAAAAGTAACAACAATCCAGAAAGTAAGGAATCCGGACACAGTAACTCTCGAAGAACTCATGGGTTCTCTTATGACTTATGAAGTGTTAATGAAGTAGAAAAATATAAAAGTACCAGAGGGCAAGAAAGCAATTGCTCTTAAAGCTGAGTCAGAGAATGACGAACCCCAAACTGATACATCCACAAGTGGAGATGAAGACGAGGAAATGACAATGATTATGAGAAGATTCAAATCCATGCTAAAGAAGAAAAAGTTTGGAAATAGTTCAAGGAACAATTTTGGAAGAAATGA
>JAYJMB010070454.1:0-24156 GCA_036873735.1 Pouteria campechiana
TTCTTATATGCTATGATATTGAAATGCTTATCAGGTATGCTGCGCAGATGGTTCTTTTTCCTTCACATTACTTGATCTTGGGGGAGGTGCTGCCGAAATTTTTATTAAAAATTGTACATCGGCCAGCACATTTATGAATCAATATGTAGCAACCATCGGCCAGGGGTGGTGTGGGCCGGCGGGGTGCTACAACTTTCCATACTCGGTATGGCCACTATAAATTTTTGGTGATGTCTTTTGGATTGAGAACTGCTCTGATAGCTTTCATAAATTTGATAAACTAGGTATTTTATCAGTTCTTAGACAAATATGTGGCTATATTCATTATTGATATTCTTGTTTATTCCAAGAATTGGGAAGAGCATACAGAGCAATTAAGAATAGTATTGTAAGTCTCGAGGGAGAATGAATTATACACTAAGCTAAAGAAATGTGATTTTTAGTTTGACCGTATTTCTTTTCTTGGACATGTGATCAATGGTGAAGGGATTTCTATAAATTCAGCAAAAATTAAAGTAGTAGTAAATTAGAAGAGACCTACTACTATGATAGAAATTCATAGCTTCTTAGGAATCACGAGTTATTACAAATGATTTATGAAAAATTTCTCCTCTATCGTGATACCAATGATGCAATTGACACACAAAAATACAAGATTTGTATGTACTGATGCATGCGAGAAAAGCTTCCATGAATTGAAAAATCGTTTGACCTCAGCTCCGGTGTTAGCCATATCGGATAATGGAGGAAATTTTATGGTATACTGTGATGCTTCCAAAAAGGGACTTGGGTATATCCTTATATAAAATGGTAGAGTAATAGCATACGCTTCATATCAGCTGAAGTTGTATGAGCAAAATTATCCAATGCATGACTTGGAGCTTGTAGCAGTAGTGTTTGCTTTGAAAATTTGGCAACACTACCTGTATGGCTAGAAGACAGAGATCTTCACAAACCATAAAAGCCTCAAGTATATTTTTTTCCCAGAAAGAGCTAAATCTCAAGCAAAGGAGATTGTTAGAGCTATTAAAAGATTATAATATTACTATTCATTATCATCCAGGCAAAGCTAATGTATAGCAAATGCATTGAGTTGAAAGTCTTGTAAATGAGTGACAACCTTAGTAATTGATTAAATGCAGTTGATCCATCAGATGGAAAGTTTATAGCTAGAGGTGTTGTCTCCATTGGAGGTAAGACAATTATGTGCTTTAGAGATCAAACCAACACTAGTAGACAGAATCAAGATAGAGCAAAAGTAAGATCCATTTGTTCTAGAGATTTGTGAATATACTAAGTTCCAGTATGTACAAAATGGTATTCTATTGTTCCGCAGATGATTGATAGCGCCAAGTGTGGATGCTCTTTGACAAGAGATCCTATAGGAGGCACACTAGTCAAAATTTTTCATACATCCAAGTAGTACCAAGATGTATATGGATCTTGGATAGAATTTTTGGTGAAACAATATGAAACGAGAAATTTCTCAGTTTGTGGCTCAATGTTTAGTATGTCATCAGGTCAAGGTGGATCATTATAGGCCAACAGGATTATTACAACCCTCTAAAAATTTTAAAAGTGGCCCTACCTCATACTCAGACTCAATGCAATGCTATCTAGGTTGTTGTGGATAGACTTACTAAATCATCTCATTTCTTGTCATACCATATGGCCTCCAATGTTGATCAGATGGTCGAGTTTTATGTGCAGGAAATTGTTAGATTACATGGAGTGCCTTTCTCCATTGGTTGGGTAAAGATCACCAATTCGTGTCAGAATTCTGGTAGAGTATGCAGAAAGTGATGAGTACAGAGTTTCACCTAAGCTCAGCTTATCACCCGCAAAGTGATGGTCAGTCTAAGAGGATAATTCAGATCCTAGAGGACATGTTGTGAACTTGTGTCCTGGATTTCAGAGGGACTTGGGATCATCACCTACCAATGGCAGAATTTGCATATGACAATAGTTATTAGGCAAGCATTGGCATGGCTCCTTTTGAAGTCTTGTATAATAAGAGATGTCGCACACCTCTATGTTGGGACAAGGTTGGCGAGAAGAAACTCCTACTACCGTAGTTAGCCTAGCAAGCTACAGATGCAGCAAGAATAATCAGACAGCGCCTTGCAATTGCATAGGACAAGTAGAAGAAATATGCTGATGGGAAGCGTCAGAATCTTCAATTTATAGTCGGAGATCATGTATTTTTGAAAGTGTCATTCACCCATGGAGTCAGGAGATTCAAAATAAAGGGAAAGCTAAGTCCTCATTTTATTGAGCTATTTGAGATTCTGGAATCCATTGGTGAAGTGGCATATAGGTTGACTTTACTGTCATCATTATCCGGAGTCCATAATGTATTTCATATCTCATAGTTACGAAAGTATGTAGCGAATCCTTCTCATGTGTTGCATGTAGAGCAATTTTTGTTTGACAAGGACATAACATACCTAGAGTGGTCAGTCCGAATTCTTAACATTCATGACAAATAGCTTAAAGGGAGGATAATAAAATATGTCTTTGTTCAGTGGAGTAACCACAGTAAAAAAGAGGTTACATGAGAACTCGAGGAAGATATGCAACAGCTTTACCCTGATTTACCTTTTTCTCAGATGTATGACAAGTTTCGAGGACGAAACTTTTGTAACAAGGAGAGAATGTAAGTATCTATTTTTCCTACCCTTCCCACATGCAACACGTGGGAGGGGCCATGGCGTGACATTCGTGGGAGACAAGTGCCTCAGATGCCAGAGCATAAAAAAAGTAAAAAAATTAAAAAATGTGTCCGGATAGTGACAAGCATGGGAGGTTTTAAGAACGATGTAAACAACAAGACACATCTTCTTCATCCTTGAGAGTTTAGAGAGCTTAGCAAGAAACCTGAGAGAAGGAGACGCTGCAAAAGAAGAGAGGAGGTATTATCGTTGTGAAAGTGCCATGATTAAGAAGGAGATCAATTAGAAAAACCTTTGTGGGCCATCACAAAAGGTAAATAGGATAGATCCTCCTATTTTATGCAATTTTCAATTCAAGAAATTTGTATGCATAATATATTGTTGTATACATCATGTTAGATGGAATAACTGCAAAATATATGCAAGATTTATGTGAAAAACAGGGAGCCAAATGGATCTAGATCATACGTACTAGGCGGATAGAGAAAATCTAATATTTTAAGTTAAAACTTCACTCAAACAAAAATGTTAATTTTGGGTAATTTGTAAAATTTGGATTATGAATCTGAACTATCTATTATGTCTGTTATACATGTATTTAGATGCCATGTGAATTTCATGAATTTTGGATGTGAAATAATTAGTGATTTGTAACGTATATGGTATGTACATTAGAGACACATTTTTATGCATTTATTACAATTAAGAAAATTATATATTGAATATTGGTCTCTAATTGAAGCTCTTGTCAAATAACATATATCCTACGAATTGGATTCATGAAAAAATGCATGTATATGAAGTGGTGAACAAAAATAAGAAAACCTAAAAGTTTGAAATTAAATCCAAAAACTCTATAAACAGTAATAATTTTACTATTCACACATAAATAATTTTTGAATTTTATTGTGGACATTATTTTCAAGATCTCAACCGTTGGATAGGTTACAATTAATGAGAATACCCTATGGTAAAAATTTAGGGTTAAAATAATTTTGTTTGATCAATTAAATCAAATTAAACTTGGAATATAAGAAAATCATTAAAACTTAATTTTTAATAATTTTTGGGCCATAAATTACTAGTGTGATTTTTGAGCCATAAATCACTAATGTACTACACTAGATTAATCAGGAACATTTAGAAATAATTTTTTAAAGTTTGGAAGTTTAAAAATATCCAGAAATCAAATTATTAATCAAAAATCAAAATTTTTGATTAAGGGACATAATCCCTGTTCACACACCCAAGCAGCGAGCTGCTTGGATTTTTTGTTGGCTAAAAACCAGGCCCTAGCTCAAGCCAGAGCTAGGCTTCAACCCACGTCCCACCAGCAAGTTGAGCTGTGTAGGCTTAAGCCTGTCAACAGTCGGGCTCTAGCCCAGTGAAGGTAGCCCAAGTGGGAAGCCCACGGCGGCTACGACGATGGAGTCCAACAACACATTTTCAGTAGACTCAAGCGACTGTTCAGCCTAGCATCCAAGCCCAACGTCCGAGCCTAGCACTCAAGCCTAGGTGTGAGCCCAGGCATACGATCTGGGTGGCGGTGTGACGGTGTTGGCGTACGACGATGTTCGACAATTGTACGAATGGACGGTCTTGATTTTTTTTTTTTTGTATATCTTGACCATCTGATCTCCGATTTGGGTAATCCAATAGTCAATTTTGAAGTTTTTGGATATTCTAAAACTAATGGAATGGTTAAATTGACCAATAGATGACCAGATCATGAGTGATTGAATTATCAAATTTATTTTGATAAGATGAGGACCCCACAAACTCCAAATTAGATGATCCAGTAATTAATCTTGAGAATTTTGAACCTTTTGGACCTTATGGAATGATCAGATTATTCAAAAGATGGCTAGATAATATGAGATTAAATAGTCATATTTGGTTTATCAATTTCTGAGCCCTACAATCACTGATCTGAATAATCAAGTAGTTGATCATAAGGTTTTTAGATGTTCTAGACCTAGTAGAAGAGTCAGATCACCAAAATGATGGCTTAATTATGCATTTTGTTGGATATTTATAAAAGAATTGGATGTATTACGTGAATCAATATATGATTCACTAATCTAGATTGATTATGGTCTAAGATAGATTATTTATTACTGTCCAATGAATTACATGAGGTTAATTATGCTGCTAGTTAAGCTCGCCGGTAGAGCTGTTTTCATTATAGACTGGCCCGAGTGGCCTGGAACGCATTATGTTGACATTACACTACCAGTTAGCTTGCCGGTAGAACTGTTTTCTTATTAGACTGGCCCGGGTGGCCTGAAGTATACAATATTAAATGAGATTTTTATATTGCCAGTGGAGTTATCTTATTAGGCTAGTTTGAAGTATGATAAGTATTAATAGTAATACATGATATTGATTGTTTTTGATATATATGCTATTTGCATTTATCTTACTTACTGAGTTATGATTGACCCCTTCTTAATTTTTTTTAGAGTATGCAGTACAGAGAATACATTAATTCGTGATGCAAGAGGGGTAGATGATAAATGTCATTCCAAATATTTTTTTTAAAGACAATTTATGTCTATTTATATATAAGACTTTTATTATGGAATGGACATGTGATGTTACTTATCATAATTTTTTTATTTATAGTTATTTATGTTATTGTGTATTATCTTAAGTGTGATTGATCTATGGAGAATTCACCCTTAGTTTAAAAATAATATTTATTTATATTTCTTTTAGGCAGGGTCGCGACACTAATCAAAGAAAAAAAAATTTAGAATTCCTAAATTTTTTCACCTTCGAATTATGGAATTTATAAAAATCATAACAAACTATTTGTTTTATTCGTGAAATTATTTCTGCCAATATAATTTTTTTTCTTCCTTGATGTAGCACTCTCTTAGTGGGAATGCTAGTTTGGGCTAGCCTTTGGATGGCTTAGAATGGAGATGTGAGTGAACAACTATACTCTTATATACATGGGTGACACATAAACAGGTTAGAGGTGCCGGAATCATAATAAATCAGATGGTATGTAGCTATATCAACAGTTATGCCAATTCATGCTTGCAAAATGAAAGCAAAAGTGATAGTAATTTCTACATATTCAACTGCTAAAGGTTTCACACACGTTTGACACGGATTCAAGTTACGGTAGAATCAGATTCTTACAATTGACTTCCATACTGATCTACACTTATAACGCTTATTCCGAAGATTAAAAAAAAAAAAAAAAGCGACTTGTGATGGACTTTAATGTTGCGGGAATGCTCAAGCTTAAGAGGGATAAATTGATGGTTGGGATTAGCTGAATTTCAACACTTTTCAAACCACAATGCTACTGGAACATGGCTGAAAATGTTGCTAAAATGTCGATGAGATGCTATTAGAATGGAGTTGAATGTGTTGCTGGAATGGATTTTGGAGAGGAAAAAAGAGAGAACTTTATCACAACAGTTCCTCTACTCTTTCCCAGATTTTCTCTTAATCTCTGGGGAGGGGGATTTAACCCCTTTTTACATAGATCCTTGCAGCCAAAAGGAGTGCCTGTTGGCACCAACTGCTTGGTGGATCCTCCTTCTTTCAGCATGTGAAATAAGGGTTTGCTCGAAATTTGCTCCGAGATTGTCGTCCCCGAACAACGGCGTCAGAACCTGGGTACATGTCCATGTGAACCATTCCCGTGACTAGCCCGGCGTAGAAATAAACTACAACGGTTTAAAGTTAATGATGGTATTCCTGGCTAATTTCCACAAGTGCCTTTAGTTTTAATCAAATCGCGTCTCTTCTCCCAGTCTGTCAGAAATCATTGCCAGTGAGCTTAAAAGGCAAAGTTAAAATTCTTCAAATGAATATAACATAGAGTTTTTAAAATTTTTGATGAAAGTTCTAGAAGATTTGAAATGAAAATACCATGCTTTTATTGTCAATTACATCAGTCTCAAGGACACAGAGAGGAGAAGAAAAGGTGCCCTTGAGGTATTTTCATCATTTAAAAGCTTGGAAGTCCACTTGCATAACAATTGACGTTAGCGCCATGTGTAAGGGACGGATAAAACCTCAATGATGGCACACGGCCGCGAAGAGGAAAGTTAGTGGCAATTTGGTTAAAATTCATCATGAAAATCGATCGATATGGCCCACAAGCGAAGACCAAAACGCTGCACCGTGCCATGCATATGGACCGCGGCCGTTGACGTTTGTCGAGTCGTCGCCACTAGTGAAATGAAAATAACGCATTCCTAACCTCTTGGGCCCCACCAAATCCAGCTTCTGCCAAATCCGAGCCCAGACTTTTCATTCCGTCTGTGATGGATGTCAACCTTCCTGTAGCGGTGGGGTTGTAAATTTGGCTAGGTTCAATACGGCCCGATTCGGATCAGTACTTTTCAAATTTAGGTTGAAAAACTAATATTTAATTCACTTTGATTTTAAAATAAGATGGGATTGAGTTACGATTCTGGCAACTACCTCGGGTCTTAAGTCGATTTACTTGGTATTTATTATAATATTATGTAAATAAATGTAAGTGTCCAGCCTTATTTCGATATTTATAAATTCATAAATGGATTGAAAATTAATGATTGAATTATTTTTTATTATAAATATACTAATTTATACATACATCCACATACTAATTCAGTTCTCTAGTTTTACGTCTAGACTGATAAGACAGCAATCCCAACCCAAAATTCCTGTTGGAATTTGTGAGATTCGCGTCCTCTTCTTGACTTTCGTTCCAAACGCCGGGCTGTTCAACCCCCGATACGATATTCCCACAGTTTCAAATCCATGGATTTCGGCCAGGCTCGAGTTATTAAAATAAGACAGTTTCTCCGCAATAAAACAGGTTGGATAAATGAAATAAGCAGATGAGAGAAAAAGATAAAGATTCATTGACGAGGGTTGGACGGCGTGGGGAATACTTTTCAAGATTTCTCCCTTTTTTCTTTGATTGGAGAGCTGAAACAACTTGCGAGGATCCAGATATTTTCTTCATCCGCTGGGCCCACCAGAGTCATGAAATAAGACTATTTATTAAATTCATGATTGAATCATTCCTTTACTGTTGAAATCATCAGGCAAATCCATTTAAAAAATAAAAATAACATCAAAAATATAAGGAATGGTATGGGAAAAACTTAAAATAAATAAAGATAATAATTAAAAATATAAATAACAATGATGAAAAAGTTAATATTATTGTGATAAATAAATGTCAAATTAGCTTCTGGAAAAAGAAATTTTCGTTCGAAATCCTTGCGAATGGAATAAATAAAATGTCAAACGTTCTGTACAATAAATAAATGTTACATCATATTAACTAAAAAAAAAAAAGGATAAAGGAGAGTACTAAGTACATGAGAATTTTGCCCAAATCTGGGCCCATAGATATAAACCATCCAAAGTCCTATTAATCCGACAAACAAAGCGTATATTCCGTACCCTGCTGGAAAAATGCTTGTATTTTAAGAAATTGAATATGCTATCTATTTCGTTTTGAAAAAGTCGTTGATAAACGGGGCAGATTCCACGCTACAAGCCTACAACAATGGCAGATTTCGTTCCTAGGGGTGCAAGTGCAACTTGGTCCGGTTTGGGTCAATTATTGGTTAATCCTATCCTAACCCTATTTATAAAAATCAAATCCTATCTTCTATTTAGGTAAGTAGAGTTTGAGGTCAAATTTACCTTTTTTTTTAAAAAAAATTTGGTAGGTTTGGTTCCTAGTCAAAATCGATTTTTTCAAAATTAAGTTAGATTGAATTATTAATTAAATGTATAGTCCGAGTTATATATAATCTAAATATGAATAAATAACATTCTTTCAAAGAAAATAATATGCCATAAAATACAAAATAAAAAGAAATCAAAATTTACAAACTATCTTTATAAAAATTCATCCATGAGAGATGTGAAAGTTTGGACTTCAACTCTTTGTTTGTTCATAAGATATCTCAATTATACTTATTGTTGCACCCATCAAAAATACCAAAGTGAAGATAATTAATAATTTATTCAAGGATGAGAGTAAAATTCATTAAGTAATTTTTAAGTTTTAAAGTATAAATACATGTATTATTTAATAGGGTGAAATATACATATAATTATAAAAATAAGTCTAATTGTGTTAGATTGTTACGCTTTTTAGCATTTTTTTTAATAATTCATGTGGGTTGGTTAGGTTCGATTTGCGTACTCAATATCTTGAACCAAATTTACCCTAAAATTGAACCTGTTATGGAGGTGAAATCGAAAAATGAACGTGTTATGGAGCTGAAATCGAACTGTGGGTTGGTTTGGGTTCAGTTGGCGGGTACCCTTCTCACCCTTCCCAAGTGTCACCCATAGTTTCCACCGTGACTTTTTTTTCGTCTGCAACGGTTGCAGGGGAACGAGGCTGCTGCTTCCCCTCTGTCGTATCGGTAGACGGACAAGGAAAGCCACGGCCAATAAAAGTCCCACCAACCGTTGCAGATCATTTTTCTTGCAATTATTAAATCCATCCGCAAAATATCAGCAGGCAGAGAAGAAAAGCCGCGTCATTTCCTTTTCTACGGATTTATTCCTGTGCTTGGCTGCTGGGGCCAAAGGAACTAGGGCAGAAGAATGGGAGTAGAAGTTCTGGCGCTTTCCCTCCCATCCCCCGCCTCGCAATGTAATGCTTCTTCATTGTCTCTCAGCGATTCTCATTTGGTTTCTTTTCTTCAAAAAATGATGCCTTTTTTAAGTTGGAATTGCATTGGAAGCCGATGAGATAGCAATGGGCACCATGCTTGGATGCACAAGTGAATTGAATTCTGTTCTTGTCAGTTTAATGTTGTTTTGTGATTGAGCTCGAGCGCCAAAGAATCTGGATAGCTTGTGCTGTACTGGTGCGGCACTGTTTTCTAGCTTCGAGCTGAGCGAAGAAAACAGCTAGCTTGACTTTATATTGTGTAAGATGACACATGATTAAATATTAGTAAATGTAATAAAATATGTCCAAATAACATGAACAAGCCAAGGCGGTCGGCATATTGTGCCCATATCAAGTAGAGGTCAGCCTGTTTAGGTGGTTGGCTTGTTTGGTAGATGAGCTTGGATCCCAAGCTCAAGCTTGGCTGGCAAATTTTTAGCCCGAGCTTTAGCTGAGATGAGAAGTTGCTGTGGCTTATTTACAGCCATAATGAGGAAGTAGCCCTTGAATTACCGTTATATTCCTTTTGGGAATATAATACAGTTTGGACTGGACACCCACAGTATGAATGCTTATTGAAAAAAAAAAAGTTATTTAGTTGCTTTCTTTGGGGAAGAAAATACTGTGATAGGAGAACATTGTTAACGAACACGTTATTTCTAAATTGTTGTATGCTCTTTTCTGGATTTTGGTAATCTTAGGGGACCGGGTATCATCATCTCACCAAGCTAGTACTCGAGGTGTGATTGACATGGGCAGCAGGGAGCTTAGAACTTCAAATTTGACCTGTCAAGCCTCATCTTCAATCAGGTAAGTAATATGTGTTGCTAATTGATTCGTAAGTATCTGCACTGGGAATGCATTCCATAATTGTAATGAGTCTTTCTCAAGTATTGGATTTTAAGGTGTCTGGATCATCATCACCTCCTCATCTTATTATTTAGAAGTATACAATATCATCTAGTTGCCATTTGAAACTTAACACGAGGACTAGAATGAGGAGTAGCCTGAAGTTTTTAAGACAGTTACCAGATGTAAGTTGCAAAATAATGAGGTATAATTTGAAAATTCACTTTCTTTTCCCCTTGTTAATGTGGAATTCAGCATCTTATTTATGCTGCCACTCCTTATGCAGAGATCAATGGACATGTTTTGCTTCCATATCATTAGACATAGTTTTCAATGGACTTGGTTCTGCTTCCATATCTTTGGACATGTTTCTCAATGCCCTTGGTTTTGCTTCCATATCATTATTCAGATTTCTATAACTTGTTAAACTTATGCTGGATGATTCCTGTAACACCACTCAGTTTTACCATAGAACATGTCCTTGGGCACCACTACTTTATGTTTTGGTAAATTACTAGTTATTGGCACCACCTTTAAGTACCTCCTTAACTCATTTTGAAATTCTTTCTTTCCCCCTTTGACACCACTCCACTCTTGCAATACATCTTAGCATTCTTGTTTAGCCTACATTCACCCTAAAGAAACATTGTTGCTTAGGTGCCCTGAATTTTGTGCTGTGAAGCATGGCTTATCCTGCAGCTAAAATTTCCTTTGCAGTTCGATTGGTCCCTAACAATCACAAAACACTTCTAAAAAACATCCTTATCTGCACCTGGCTTGAATTCTATTCACCCTATGCCCACAGCCTTATAAATTTCCCCATACACGAATTGTCACCCAACATACTAAAAATGATTGTTTCAATACTTCTTTACAAATGATGTTAATTGACTCATTTTAAATCTTATCATTGGCAAAATTGCATTCCATACTCACTTTTAGTCCAGTTGATTCTAAAGTCTGTAGATTCCAAGTCATTCCTCCATTTTTTTTAGCTTCTTATCACCATTATATTTTCTGTATAAAATATCTCCGTTTTAAATCTGGATTCAGTTTGTTGGATTCATTCGTTCTGTCACTTTCCATTTTGACAGGCCATTGCCACGACCAGTGTGTGCAAGTCAAGTGTCCCACCATTATTCTCGGTTGAGATCACATGTGCCAAAAAAATTTATAGTCTCCAGACATAACTCTGGATGGCTTGATCCATCTTCATTGGCTTGGAAGCAACCCTTTAAAAAGTATCAATCACCACTGGGAGCATTGATGACCTCCACTTCTCAAGAGGCCTCTAGTAAATCTCTTATTGGTGAAGAGAAGGTCGGAGTTTTGTTGCTTAACCTTGGAGGTCCTGAGACACTTGAAGATGTGCAACCATTCTTATTTAACCTATTTGCTGATCCGGTAAACAACCCTTTCCATCTGCATTTTTATTTTATTTTTTTAAATCCATGGTCTATTATTTCTGTGCTTTATGGAATGGTTTAGATCAATCAGAAGAGCTTTCAAAGCAACACAGTGGAAGACCATATTTGCTTATGAGTTACTTGAGATTTTCGCTTTCATAAACTTCCATCCCTTGCTTTTGTTTGCACTTCTTCATGCACTCACCATTGATGGCTAGCAGTTGAGGATTGGGGTGTAGATGGATTTTCTTAGAACATGATGGATTGTTAATTTAATGTTGATTTGATATGGATGTATGTGTCACCATGGATTCTGTTCAACCCCTTGGTCATGCGTATGGGATAAGATGAGATGAATTTTTTTTCATAGAAGGGTTTGTTGGGAATGGTATGGCTGTTTGTTTAAAAATTTCTGCACCCTTTTAGAGCATATTTGTGGCCTTTATTGATATCGTTTTCTGTTCATGTGTAAATGGCAGGATATTATTCGCTTGCCAAGGTTATTCCGTTTTCTTCAAAAGCCCTTGGCACAATTCATATCCATTATGAGAGCACCCAAGAGCAAAGAAGGGTATGCTTCCATTGGTGGAGGTTCACCTCTTCGACGGATAACTGACGCACAGGCATGAGTTTATGCAATTCTCTTCATCTATTAATTGTAGTTTATCATTTATATGTTCTTCATAGGATGCTTAATTTTGGCTGGCATGATATGGATGTTTTTGCTTTAACTTTGTCAAATGCTGTATTTTGGTCTAAATGGTGTAAGAAATAGATGCACTACACCATTACCTCACAGTTTTATGCTTTGGCTCTTTCTGTCATTATTTTTCTCATGATAAAATTCTCATTATCTTTCAGAAAACAAGAAACTATTACCTGGAATTTGGGACCCTGATTGGTAATTTGAGTAAAGACGATTCTAGAGGACTGTATGCTGTATCACTATCAGGCCCATCATGCTTCAGCACTAAGATCTGATAGGTGCAGTAGCCCGGATCTATGATCTGGGTCAGTTGTCCATGTTTGCTGTAGTGGGGATTTGCAATGTATCATTGGCTAGTTCTTCATTTTGGACCAAATCTAGTGGTTCAATTCGATTGTGGAGCCTTATTCAACTAGATGCCCAAATTAATAATCAGCTGGATTTGCCTGAACTGTAGGCCCACAAATCCGACCACTCAACTTTTCAGATTGCATTAAGAGTTGCATGGCATTATATCATTGTTCAAAGCTAAGAACCCCAATGTGGTTTGCATTTGGTCATTTTAAGCATTTGAACTCTTTTTTTGTTTTTTTTTTCTTCCTATGTTTGATCAGAAGCTCCATTATTTAATACTTTCTTTAGATTATGAATTCACTTATTACATTTAGACATATGGTTTGGTGAACTGTGAAGCTGGACTCAAGCAAAGAATGTTCGATGATTTGCATTCAAAAGGATGTGTGGAGCTAATATAGCTGTGTCTCAAATGAAAGGCCACTTACATGACTGTCACATTTTTTTTCTTTTTCCTTTTTATTGTTTTTGGGTTCTTGCTGTGGGGTCCAGGCAGAAGAGCTGAGAAAGTCCCTTCATGCAAAGAATGTGCCTGCAAATGTTTATGTTGGAATGCGTTACTGGCATCCTTTCACTGAAGAAGCTATTGAGCAGGTATTGGCTTCCCATGCCCCCAAAACCAAATCATTTAGCATATTACTCTTGCAATCATCATGGTGCAAGAAATGATTGTAAATGCTGTAATTTAAAGGTTTTGATCGCATTTGTAAATGCCTGTTTTGGCATGTTTTCATAAAAAAAAAAAAAAAAAAAAAACAGTCACAATAATGTGAAGTGTTAAGAAATGCCATATGCTCCAAAAATGAAATTATGAAGAGTAAGTTGACTATCCTTTTATCAGATTAATGGAAGGATCTTTTATACCTGTTATGTGGCATTCGTGATTCCATTTGACTCTCCATTTGCTTAGTTAGTCTATAGTTTTTCTTTCTTACTCACTTTCCTTCCACAAGTGTGTGCATGCTTGTGAGTCAGTTTTTGGGTTGGTGAAACTTTTGTTGTGCCTTGCTGCCCCAGCTGGTGCTCCATTGTATCTCCTGTAACTCAATGAATAAAAAACTTGTAGATGAATGTACTTATGATTGGATTGTTGTGTATTTCTTCATGGTTCAGGAGTTTCCACTTTCCATTAAATCAAAATTGATTTGCTAGGCCATTTTACTCCATGTGTTATGTGAAATCTATTCATTGAATCAAGAAAAAGATCAGGTTACCTTGAATGCTTTCAACTATTGTTATGGCCCTCACTTCTGTTCTTGCAGATTAAGAGGGATGGAATAACAAAGTTGGTTGTGCTTCCTCTTTACCCTCAGTTCTCGATTTCAACTAGTGGTTCAAGCCTGCGCCTTCTGGAGAATATATTCAAGTGATGACTTTTTAATTGTTTGGTGCTTCAAAATTTTGTCCTAACCCTATTGTGCCTGACATCCTTTACATTTGATCTTTAGGGAGGATGAATATCTGGTTAATATGCAGCATACAGTTATACCTTCTTGGTATCAGCGTGAAGGATACATTAAGGCCATGGCAACTTTAATTGAACAGGAGTTACAAAAATTTGAATACCCTGAGAAGGTATCAACTTCTGCTTGTCATTTTCTTTTCATCAATTGTTGATTACAATAGAAGTTAGGTTTGCATACTTTGTACATGACGTGTGTTCGTTTCAGGGATCCCATGCCTAGCATGGTTTCATGGACTTGCACCTTGAGAGATTGTTAGAGCTGTTCTCCTCTTAAGCAAGAAACATTATTTGCTGTGATTGGCATTGTTATCAATAGCAAATAACTTCTTTGCCAGCTAATTTCATCAGGATTTTCTTGGTGACAAAGACACATTAATAATTCTGAGATTATCCAGACTCGTGATTTTCTGTCATATGGTTATCTGGTTTAAAGTCTGAGATTGCTACCTGGGAGAAGCATGTTCTGATTTGTAGGTTTTTAAGTAGGAAAACAATGAAATTGCTATGTAATCAGAAGAGAAGTGAGCTGCTTTCAATGCTAAGGTTGTATGAACAAATAGGTAACTGGACCTTACTGTGTGGTATTGGATGTGCCCATTAAATGGATGTCTTTATGGAGGTAAAGATAACACAGAACTTCTGAAAAGAGAAGGAGCCCTATCATGATTTTGTGCATCTCGTATCCTTAATTTACTATTATGACTTGCATTACCATTTACCAAAAGCTTGCTATGGCAAGGATGATATAAAATGTGCATGCTTTTGCCTTTAAATATTGGTGTTCACACACACGTACCGTGGATGTCTTCATGTTTGTTTCAGTGTTAGCGCTACACAAGTTTGTAAATCACAAGGCTGGCGACCTTTTTGAATAAGTTTGACCATATGAACTTGAAATGTCTGTGCGTTGAATGCATAGTTCAGTTGTGATGTCTTTGGCATCTTGCATCGGGTGTGTAGTGGGAGACTTTAGGCTATAGGTCTGCCCACCCTTTGACCATATAAGGTGTCTTTTACAGACAAAAATTGTAATGTTCAATAGAGTCAAAGAGGATAATACTTTACATGTGTTGGGCTAGGTTAGGATGTAACAAATGGTATTATAACAACTTTTGAGCCTGTTATCATGTGGGATCACATTGGGACTTATAGTGCATCCTGGGTGATACTGTTCATCCGGTGGGGAAAGTAGGACATTAAGAATGGTGGCGGTAGTGTGGTGAGCCCTCTGATGTCCTTAGAATCTCGCATTAGATGTGTAGTGGGAGAGACCTTGGACTATGAGTTTGCCTACCTCTTAACCATGTGTGAGGCTCTTTTCGGGGATAAAACCACAAGATTTATAATGACCAAAGTGGATAATATCTTGCATGGGCTGGGATGGCCCGAGATGGCATTAGCACTTCTATTTAACTTCAACAGTGTATACATCTTAACAACATCTTATATATAAAAATTATTGGAATTTCATGTCATGCCTCATACTTGGTGTTTGATAAATTCTCCTTTGTACTTTCCACATTCTTGTTCATCATAGAATTCATGGGAAAAAAGGGCAATTCCAGTACACAACAACCTTATCTTTCACTGCAAGATTTTTATGGATTATTTTATATGGAGTTTTTTTTTTTCAATTTCCAGTGATTAATTCATTGCGAATATTGTGAATCTTCTGTAGAACTGAAACTTACCAATTCCTTCTAGCTCGGTAAGGTTTTTCAAAACTAATGTACTTGTAAGCTGACTTTGGAAATGCTTCTCAGGTTATGATATTTTTTAGTGCTCATGGAGTGCCTCTTGCATACGTGGAAGAAGCTGGTGATCCATACAAAGCAGAAATGGAGGAATGTGTGGATCTGATTATGGAAGAACTGGAAAAAAGGAGAATAAATAATGCCTATACTCTAGCTTATCAGGTAAATATCAACCCATTTTTTTATTCTCTTCCTGCTCTGTTACTTGTATTTGCTTACATGAGGAGATCGTGAATCATCCTTATTTGTTTTATAAATTTTTAATTAAGAGTTCATCATAGTGACTAACTTGATTCAAACATTGGCCTGATCTCAAGTGGTAATTTTACTTGGAGTCCCTGTATAACTAGCTGGTGCGGTGAGATTGACCCTGTCCCCTGGCAGCACCTTTGAAGTTATCTTGATGACTCAGCCATTGGCTGGATGCAAAATGCAGTGACTCAAAACCTGTTTACCTGCCTGGTTTAAGCCTTTTCAGTATGAAAGATGGAGACTCACAGGCTGACTACCCACCAATTAAGTAGAATTCCTGAACAAGCTAGCCATATGTTGTCCTGCTGTTACATTTTATTCTGTCTCATAATCATTTATATTTGAATTGATATAATTCTTTGGTTATGGTGAATATTGAATTTCAAGTTTGGTAAAAAAAAAAAAAAACATTTGGTTGACTACTTATATTGACTTCACATTTCTCGACTTTTGAGTCACATTTTTAGGTTGTCAAACTATGATTCCTGCTTGTATGGCTCTGCCTAAAGTAATGATGCATCGTGCTTATTACGACTTGGCATCAATCCTGCTTTCTCTTTATAATATTGCCTTGGGAGAAATGAAGGTTCTAATGAAACTTGTGGCTGCCCAACTTCATGAAAGCCTTTTTGAATGATTATTGGTGTAGGTAACTTCATGGAAGCCTTTTTGAATGATTATTTGGTGTAGGTTTTCTAGGAGATTAGCTGGCCATTTTCCCTCTGAACCATTCTCATGACTTCTTGTTTATAGAGTTTGGGGTTATTTTGTCTACATATGAAAATTTTCTGTGCTGTAACTCTGCCTGTGACAATGTGCTGGATAATCTTAGCACAGGTGTGGCATTAAAATTAGGTAGATCTGCCAGATATTGCTCATCTGCCAAAACAATGATAAGAATGTATGTTTGAAATTTTGGTTGGCAACATAGGATTCTTGTAACCTGCACGAATAGCTTCAAGGGGAGCTATGATGATGGTGATGTGATATGCATGCTACGCTAATGTGCTTATACTTGATTTATTTAAATACAATCTAATGTTTAAAAAACTGCACTTCTAGAGCCGAGTGGGGCCTGTGGAGTGGTTGAAGCCTTACACTGATGAGACAATCGTCAAGCTAGGCCAAAGAGGAATAAAAAGCCTTCTTGCTGTTCCCATCAGGTGTGTATTTTTGGAGATTGTTCAGTTCTTAATTCTTTACATAATTTAACTTGTGATAAATCTTTGAGATCACTTGAGGTTTGAGGTTTGCACTATTAATTTTTTTCTGATCCCATACCTGCAGCTTTGTGAGTGAACACATTGAAACTCTTGAAGAAATTGATGTAGAATACAAAGAATTGGCTTTGAAATCTGGAGTAGAGAAATGGGGACGTGTTCCAGCCCTTGGGTGTGAGCCCAACTTCATTTCCGATCTAGCAGATGCTGTTATTGAGAGTCTCCCATATGTTGGAGCAATGGCAGTTTCAAACCTTGAAGCTCGTCAGGTAAGTTCCCCAATTTTTGTCAAATTTAGATGCAATCCTGAGTTATTAGCACAAGCCATGACATGAGCAGTTGTAGTGATTTACAGTTGGATACTGAATTCCATCTGTGTCATGGCAGAAAATGTGACTGTACCAGGATCTATTGATATGCAAAATTTTGATCAAATTTTACTTCTAGATTTTTGCCATGCCTTTTTGGTCCCACAGTGTATGCGAGGAAATTGACTGGGTTGTGTACTCAAGTTTCTTCCTCATTTTCTGGTCAGCAACACTGCTGCAAAGATTTAAGATTTATAACAGATATATTGGTACTCATGAAATTCATTTCTAAGTCCAAGTTGATCACAACCTAGGCCAGATAGAAGTCAACTTGGTCTTAGTTAGTATATTGAAAGCTTGCCTGCATAATTAAACTGTCAATTTGTTTAACTTTTAAAAGAACAAAAGGAATAAAGAGAAGAGAAATATATTTTGATTTTGTTTCAAGCTAACTTTGACATGGGCCTGATTTAAACAGGAATTATATAACATTAATAAATCTGTTCAATTTCAGATTGATGTCTGTAATTTTTCTATTGCAATAGGCATCCTTATCTATTCTAACATATGATCGATTTGAATTTTTATTTTGTACAGTCTCTTGTTCCCCTCGGCAGTGTAGAAGAGCTATTAGCAGCGTATGATTCACAACGCAGAGAGCTGCCTCCACCTGTGACAGTGTGGGAATGGGGTTGGACCAAGAGTGCAGAAACCTGGAATGGTAGAGCTGCTATGTTAGCAGTTCTCGTTCTCCTGGTTTTAGAAGTGACCACAGGAGAAGGATTCTTGCACCAGTGGGGCATCTTGCCATTATTCCATTGAAAGAAGCAGCTGCAACTCCATTTTTAAGCTCCAAACCTGCTAGCGTAGAAAAAGTTAAAAACTCTTTACGTTTTCTGCATTTCTTTGACACTGCACTATGCAGGTTATTCATAAATTTGTTACATCAGAATGTTGGGAATTTTAGCTCCCATGAGATGCAATAAAACATGGGTAGGAACATGACTCTGCATCTGCATGTCATGTTGGCAGATGTACTAGGTTCTCTCCTTGTCCGTATCCGTAACTTTGTATATGCATTCAGGCATGGTAATGGTACTTGTATATACTTCTGCTTCTGCTTGTGTCCAGCTATAGTAGATGTGTTGCATTTGACTAGGAGAACCGATCAACTAGATTTTGGTTGCATTAAGCAGGCATGCTGGTGCGCTTTACTGCATGGATTCTGGATAAGCATGTTGATGCGCTTTTGTCAGACTGGCCTAGGAGCTTGCCTTCTATCACTATTTTCAGGGGTAAGCTATGCTGATCTCTGTTTTATTTCTAGTGCATGGAATGCTTGCTAGAATGGTGGGCATTCAGCTGTGAACGATTAAAAATTTTCACAAGTTTCTCATGAAAAATTGCTTTTGTTTCTGCTTGTTTATCCTCAACAACTACAATCTAGTGTTGGCCCTTGTCTGATGATTAGGCGTGCCTCATTTGGCTAATGATCACCAACCAGGTCTCTTGCCATGCGGCCATTTCCCTTTCAATTTGCATGGAAACTGAGCCATTGAAAACGGTCGGTTCCACCATGATTATTGGCAAATAAGTAGCCTCTGCTAAAAGATGGCCCAGAGCATCAGAATCCATACAGTTCACCATCTGGTTCATCCTGCTCACTGAGACGCCACAAGCACAAGACAAACCCCTGCTCGCTGAGACGCCACAAGCACAAGACAAAAGTGTAAAATGTGTAGGCGCTCATGTTGTGTGAGATTTTCAGCAATGACGTAAGTACGTGAATTGCATTTGTTATAAGCCCAAAATGAACAAAGCAAATGAAACAACAATCTGGAAACATGAACCATGATTTGCTCCAATGGTTCCTGACAGATTAATAGACTAATGCAATCCCACAAAGCCTATCCTTAAATGGACAATGATTTGCTCCAATGATTCCTGACAGCTTAACAAACTCATGCAATTCGAGGAATCCTGACCTTGCCAAATCAAGGTGATTTGAGCTGCAGTAAAGTGTCCAGCTTCCAAAGCCAATCCAGATGATTCCAATTGAAATGCAGGCTTGCTTTGCTTTTCCTTCTGATTCATTTGTTGCTATCCACCCGAGTGCCTAAAGACAAAACGCATGGTCGATGATGGCAACTTTCTCACGAGTAGCTTCATAAAATCGCCTAGCCAGCTTCATTACTCTTCTGTCATGGTGGATAAGAGCCATCAAATCAATTCAAATACTGACAGAATCTCATTATTTCTTGTTTCAACCAATCAGACGGCTACTACAGTCCTCCAATGATAATTCTACAAAATTGTTTGATGATGTATCTACTCTACTGCCCATCTTTTGGTTCTCGGATCCTTGCAGAACTGTTTACCACATTGAAGGTATGTATATCTGCTCTTTAAGATTTTGCGCAGCATTCTCAGTTGGAAGACCTCTCACAGAACCAATGGTCCATTGTGCTATGATGCCTGCAGCAACCACAAACCTAAGTTGCCTCTCTAATAGGTCCTGATTTTCAAACATCTCTGGATGGATCGTCAACTTTCTCATAATAGCAGCCACGACAGCATCTCCTGAACCAGTTCTGTCGCACGTAAATGGGGTGATAAGCACATCTTCTGTACCCACCACAACCCCATCAAATGATGGGGTGTAATAATGAATTCGAAGTGTCCCATCTGTCACAAACAAGATCTTCAACCGATCATGCCACAGTGGTGAAATCTCTTCACGGGTGTAATGGTAGTAGCTACGCCTGTTCTTCATTTGATCAATAGTTTCAGAATAGTACTGAGGCCTGTAGTTCCTCTTCTTCACATAGTATTCCTCATCTAAAAGGAATTCAAGCTCCATTACTGATACTTCAATGATGTCCGCCTGTTCCCAGGCTTCCTTGATTGCCTCTCTTGTCTCATCCCGAGATTTCCACAGTGGCATAGGCAAATTTAGGTCGAAGAAAATCAGTCCCCCAAACTTTTTCGAGAGTGATATTGCTCTGAAAAGGGCAGAGTGCATCGATGGAGATGTAAGTACCTCCGAATTAAAGTGGAAGATCCTAGCCTGGCATAAACATAAGCAAAGGAGAATTGAAAATTAAAAAAAAAATTAGTCCACCACATGCAGATAAATAGCCTGGCATATATCATAATGTCCTAAAATCCAAATTAATTTATTTAATTTCTCTTCTTTTTGATTTTTTCCTCCCAAGGAATAAGAGTTCCAACTTCCAAATACGATTCAGGGTTACCAGGACAACCCATGCTCGTTGATCAAAGTAGCACAGCAAAACAAGATTCAAGCAGCAAACCCAATCAGCTGGGGTAAGGCATATGGTGAACATAACCTCATCTGTTGCACAATCATGGCCTAAACCAAAAGAAATTAGGTAATCAGATGCCGCAACCACCTGAACTATTGCCTGCAGCGCAGACACTGGAAAAGGATTCAGGGGCGAAGAGCAAAAACCTGCTGGTGTGCTTGGATAGTTGTAAGTGTTGGTGAGAAACGAAAATGGAGATGTGGACGATGTCAGCAAAATGGAGGAAGATATCAACAAATAGATAGGGAATAATAATGAAAAATATTAGTGAAAAGAAATAAGTAGAGCATTCATCATGGTAAGTAAATGTCGAATCCATTTATTATTTAACGTGGACTTGAATTTTTCATCCCCGCCCAAATGCTGATACAGAATCATCCACTTGTCCAATCTTCACACCGTGACCAAAGCCACCAAACTACTTTGAGGTCCACTGCACCAACGATTTCCAATCACAAATCATTTTATGCATAGGGTGGTGCTTCCTGCTCCTGAATTAAAGTTCACATCTCTCACTTTCTGCTTCCCTGATTTCTCAATCTCCCCAAACAATGCGGCTCCAATAAGAAATGAATGTGATTGTTTATACTTCATATCGTGCACCCAACTTCAATTTTTTTAAAAAAAATAATAAGATGAGGAATGAGAATAAAAAAGAAAATGGCCCACTAGAAAACGGATAGGATCAATCTCTCTGAAGTAGGCCCCAAAATCCCAACAATTCCAAGTTTTAAGCTGCATGGATGCAAGAAAAACAATCAAACAGACACAGCATCTCAACCAAATAACAGAGTACGCTCATCCTAAGTAAAAAACCAATTCAATTCCTTTACCTCTTTCAACACAGCGGACTCCACTTCCTCCTGTTTCAACGAATCCTCGGCGCACTCCTTCACCACCTCCGCCCTCATCTTCCTGCCATCATCAAACACAATCCTCATATAAGACATTCCCGTCTTCACCGTCGGATCCATCTTCACCGCCCACGTCTGCACTGCCTCCTTATTCATCAAGTGCACCATTTGGCTGCCCAAATCATCATTTCCGACTTTGCCCATGAAGGCAGCCCGCCCTCCGAGTCGAACGTGCGATATCGCCACGTTCGACGGCGGCCCTCCGGGGGCGCGGGCGAACTCCGGCGGTTCCCATTGCATGCCCTTCCAAGTCGAGTACATGTCCGGATGCATCTGAATTTCGGAGATCCTCACAGTCGGAACGAACTCCTTCTGCGCGGCGCCGAAGCAGCAGATCAATGGCGGATCCTCATACGGGAAATCCATCTCATCGTCCAAGTCTTTGTCTTCTGTGCTCTTTTGGGGTTTTTCAGGCTCCGGTTTTTTCCCCGAGCGGGTGGTTTTCCTCTGCGATGTAGAGGGGACTGCTGTCTTTGACTTGGGCGGTCGGCCCCTGCGCTTGGGTTTGGCGGTCTCGACCGCAGCGTTTCCGCCATCGACGGCTGAGATTGGAGAACGGGGGTTTCTTGGAGGTAGGTGGATGAGATTGAAATTGGACGGGCAAATGGGAAGGAGGTGGGAATGGAGGGAGGAGGAGGAGAGATGGAAGAGAGCCATGGCAGGAAAGGTGGGGTTTTGGCTTCTCAGCAGTGTCGCCTCATTATCCGTTGTGGGTTTTCCAAAAGACGGATTTGCCCCAGCACTTTTCCCAAACGACCCAATCCATATGAGGGGGCGAGTCCATCGATGAGGGTAAAATTGACGTTTCTGTTCTTTAAAAAGATGCACCGTGCCATTTGATTGGCGGGGAATACATGCTGCGTTAAAATCATTGCATCCGTTCAATACTTTTTTTCTTTCAATGTAAATAATTGAAGAAGACATTTAAATATAATTTATTAATTTTTTCTTATATTGTCAATTAAATATTTAAATATAAGAGTCATAGGCATTGGTTTATTAATTTATTCAAAAAAGATAATATTTTCACTTGTAATCTTAGATGTTGATTTGTTAATAATAGAACTTGTTAAGACTTGATGATTTATACCTAAACCCAAACAGTAAAACAGGGTTATATGATCATTATAAGATACACTTAATGAAATAAGAACAAATTAATATTTCGATATGTCAAAAAATATCAAAACAAAGATGATAGCATGACATCTATATTTGTATTTAAAAAAAGATAACCGACTGATTATTTTTCCTAATATAATTCAATAACTTTGAATGAATTTTCCGTTTTTACCCATCATATAACATTGTTTAAAACGATTATGTTAGCTTAAGTTTTCAATCACAACTGATGCCAAGTAGAAATGATGGCTTTGATTTGAACGCAGCATCCTAATTGGCCCAAGATCAAAATCATTTCCCATGTATTGGCGCCGAATGACAATCTGACCGTCATGCACAGAAGCATAATTACCAAAATAATATGAAACATTAATCGGACTGGCCCCATTACAGGAAATCGTAAATAAATGTATATATTTCATTTTTCTTGATAAAATGGGGAACTACTTTCGACCCAATTGGGCTATCTAAATATGAGCGCTTGCCAAGAAAAGATCGATTTTAGTATAATGAAAATTGGACCACAAATACAACCTGCATTGACGACCATGTGAACAAATTGCAGTTTTGTAGCAGTAAATTTGGCTCTTGAAGTTTAGTTAGAAGCCTGTCCGGGTACAAACAATGGCCCGATTAACTGAACCGGATGTGGGTGCACAGCTGCCGCTGAATCTCTGTTTTCTTGAATCTTGGATCACGAAAAGCTAGTACAGAAGAAATGGTTTCTCCTTCAGTTATACCAGTCAAGAAAGAGAATGGAAAAGGTGAGGACAAAGAAGAAGAGCAGAAGGAAAGTCCTGCTGCCGCTGTTGCGTTGGATGGCTTGGGACAGCTCTTTGTTCCCACCTTCTACGTTGTTCGTAGCTTCCACGGCCTGCATACAACCCAGAAGATATTTGAATAATGGGTGGAACAAACTAGGGAGAAAGAAAAGAGAGCAGTACAACATTTTGTCCTCAGATGCCATCACCATTTAATTGACCAACGATAGTCCACTAGTCAAGAACACAATCATTCATGCCAATCTATAGTAATGTAATCGTAGTAGCATACAGCTCGAGATTGAGAAATTGACTAAGGGCCTGTTTGGCCTGGCGTTTTGGGAGTGTAAAAGCGCTTTTTTTAGCCAAAACGCGATTCTGCAGTGTTT